>JAFVLL020023287.1:0-63684 GCA_021397915.2 Tor tambroides | reverse complement strand
GAATTCGTTCATTTAAAAGTAGACACTTCAGGCTTTCAGATACGGGAAAGACTGTACCTCGCTTTAGTTTCATACGGATTACATAATCAGGAATATTCATTTTCGATTTTAATTCGTTCATTTAGAAATAGAAACGTCAAGATTTCACATACGGGAAAGACTGTACCTCGCTTTACTTTCATAGGGATTACATAATCAGAAATATTAGTTTTTGATTTGAATTCGTTCATTTAAAAGTAGACACTTCAAACTTTTTAGATTCTATTGATTTTAGTCTTCAAATTCAATATTGATTTTAGAACTGTTGAAATTATTTACTGTATGTAATGCAAGTACTTTATAAATAACTGTAATTAAATTACCTAAAAACTTTTTTCAGTGGATAAGTAATTTAATTACAGTAACGCGTTATATCCAACACTGCTCATTACTCCAGTCTTCAGTGTCACATGATCCTTCAGAAATCATTCTAATATGCTGATTTATAATCAATGTTGGAAAAAGTTGTGCTGCTTAATATTTTTTTGGGGACCTGTGATACTTTTTTCAGGATTCTTTGATGAATAAGAAGTTAAAAAGAACAGTGATTATTCAAAATAGAAATTTTGTGTTACAATATACACTACTATTCAAAAGTTTGTGGTCAGTAAATTGTTTCTTTCTTTTTAAAAAAAAAAAAAAAAAAATAATACTTTTATTCGGCAAGGATGTGTTAAAAGGATTAAAAGTGTTACTAAAGACTTATATTGTTAGAAAAGATTTCTATTTTGAACAAAAGCTGTTCTTTTAAACTTTTTATTCATCAAAGAATCAAATAAATCACGTTTCACGTTTCAAATATTAAGCAGCACAACAGTTTCAACACTGATAATAAATCAGCATATAAGAACGATTTCTGAAGGATCATGTGACACTGAAGTATGGAGTAATGGCTGATAAAAATTCAGCGCTGTGTCACAGAAATAAATTATATTTTAAAGTATAGTAAAATAGGAAACCAATATTAGAAACTGCAATAATATTTCACAATATTACTGTTTATTTCTGTAATTTTGATCAAATAGATACAGCCTTGATGAGCATGAGAGACTCCATTAAAAATCTTACTGATCCCAAACTTTTGAATGGCAGTAATATATATATATATATATATACACCATACACACCATAATTTAGTAAATGAAAGTCTGGAAGTGTTCACTCACTTTTAAATTTTATTTTTTTTACTTTGTTCCATATATATTTATATATATTTTTATATAATTCAATTTAAATATAACTGAATATAATATAAATGAAAATAATGCATTTAAATAATTATTAATATAACAAATATAAAAATACTAAATATAAAAACATATATACTGTGTAAAACTGTAATTTTGTAAAATCTTGTTTTTTTTAGCAGTAAGTGTCCATTTACTTTTTTTATTTTCTTCCTTTTATACGTATTTATTTATATTTAATAAAACACTTTTTGCAATTACATTATAATTAATCATCAAGCAAATAGCTTATATTATTTTATGAAATAATTATTAATATTGTAACATAATATGAATGAAATTAATGAAATATGTTTTATTTTGTATTTTTATATAATTTTAATCATATTATTTTCTAATATATTTTTTTGTAGTATATGCAGATGAAAAACTAAAACAAATATAACAATGCTGTCCCCTTTAGGACACAACAAATCATTAATGATTATAATGACAAGGAGAATGTATGTTTACCCCATAATATGCAGTCAATAAAAATTTACAATAGCTCCGAAAAAGAAATCTGCAGCCCTAGCAGGTGTCTTTTGGTGTTTTTGTGAAACATACCGTGTCTCTAGTGGGACACTGCTGTTAAGAGCCCAACTGTCCTGGAGCTGGACGGATTCAGGGGTGGAGGGTCCATCTGGCGGGGCGGCAGTAGGTGCGTGGCTCTGCGGGTTCCGCCGGCTGGCCTGGTTGCTGCGATTGAGGGAATTAGCCGATGACTGGTGGTGGTTGTGCAGGGGAGGCAGAGGAGGTCGAAGGGAGGTCTGAATGTGATGACTGGACGCACCTGAACGAGAGACAGAAAAGGGAGATTAATCACAGAACATCTCTCCCTTTATGTTCCCTCACAGGATGCTGTCTGTAAAATGGTTTTAGACCACAAATTCAAAACATCAAGTTGTTCTGGTTGCTTTGAGTCAGTGCAGCTGTAATCTGTTTACTGTTCAGCAGTCATGCATGAAATGCTTGTAACTGAAAGGAGGAGAGGTGAAATGCTAGATATATTGCAACAGAGAGAAGAATCAATTATGGATAATAAGATCTAAGAAGACTTTGATAAAATCTATTGCTAGGTGGAGAAATAAAACAAGTCTCTATGAGTATGAAAACAAAAATAAATTTTGTATTGCCTTCTAGCTCCTGAAATGCTTGCTATAATAAAAGATCAATTTAACATTTATATTTGAATACAGCTATATATTATTATATAGCTAATATAATATATACATTCATAATTCTAATATATTCTAATATATAATATGAATTCTAAATATAATGTGATATAACAATATTTTGCGTATTGCGTATTGCTTGACATGAAAAAAAAATCTTATATTAAAGTTAATTTTCAAGAAACAGGTGAAAATAATATCATATTTAAAACAATATTTTAAATAAACAATATACATATAACAATGCTTTAATATAATATAATATATCAGTATATATATATTATAAAATTGTTCATTTTATACACTTTTAATAACAGCCTATAGTGTTTTATTGTGCAATCATTTCAGCATGTTAACAACTGAGATACATAGGAAGGTACTATTTTTTATCGCACATAAGAAACGAAGATATTGGCCCCACCTGACGGTCTCTGAACAAACAGTGTTTTCAAGCATGTCTAGAGGTTTAACAGTGTCCACATTCTTGAGCATCTAAAGTAAAAATTCAATTATCCACACGAACTACCACAAAGGCCTGGGTTTATTTCTGTCACATATTCCACCTTTTATTTGTTTTCCTTCAACGTAACGGTTGCAAACAACACAGTGAATATGATAATGCGTGTTTCACACCCTCCGCCGCACCTCCCAACATCGGCGCATGAGGTCAAACGGAAGCAAATTCTTCCAGGAGCCTGTGAAAAGAGGGGAAAGCAAGAGATTCAAAAGTGCCTTTGTGTCCCTTAAGAAGAGGTTCCGAGATGAAAGAGGATTTTAGACCAACGGGAGATCGGCTACGGTCTGAGGGCCAGGGCTGTGTAATCTCTCTACATGCAGTGTGTCAGAGTGCTCTAAAAACGGAGCGCGACAAAACCCGGCCGGGCACAAAGCCCTGCTCTCTCAGCTTACAGCGCCAGAGGAACTCTGGAGGAACTCTTCGGCTCCAACAATGGTGCTCAAAACACTGGATTATCGCCCAATGACATGCCCATCAAAACGAGCCCGGCCACTTTCCACATACTGCAACAAAGGCAGGGAGGAACTTGTGCTTTTAAGGGTTTAAAGTGCTGCCACGACCGTGGCGTCATTCTTTGTTTTTTCAAGGGGACCTGGCGTAGTCGGCCGAAATTGATGCGACAGGCGCAGAAGAAGCGCCGTCTGAATGGGCTGCTGTGACAGTGGCCTTCAATGGGCAAATAAAGGATGGCGCTTGTGGGATTCTCATGTGAGAACGGCTCGCCAGGGGTCTCAGTGTGAAGCGCTGGAATCTCAGAGGGACAATGGGCCGCTCCTGCGCTTCCATTATACAGGACGTGGAGCTCACAGCCGGAGAACCGAGCTAAAGTCAGTACAGTAATGCAGCGATTACAGGCGACTACTGTTATTAGCACAAAGTTACGTGAAAGAGCCTAAATACAAAATCGCTCACTGTAATGTGCACATCTTACCCAAGCAGGAGGCAGAAAACAGGGGGTCGTTTAAGAGGCCTGTGGAAAGAGATATTGATTGCCAGGGTGTGTAGCTATGAATTTGCTCTCTGGAACACTCCTCCGACGGATGATACGCCAACTTAATTGAACATAAATGACTAGAGGTCAACCGGTAGTGGATTTTGCCAATAACAAAAGCTAAGAGGAGGAAATAGGCCGATAACAGAGTCATCTGTTTTTAAAATTAATAAATTTGCCATTCAATATAAAATAGTTCTGGATTTCATTACAACGTTCACAATAATGACTTAACCATGAAGATGTTTTGTAAATATTACATAAATTAAATCAAAAATAGCTATGCTTTGTATTATTTTATTGTCATATGACATACAGTACATGAATGATGCACAAGAAAGGGAGAGAGAAAAAAATTTATAGAAATGAAACAACTTTTTAAATATTATTTTAGATAGCTTTGTGTATATTAAATATCAATGTGCCCTCATATGAAAGCTATACTGTACTCATGTTTGAGATTCATATCATTTACCATGTTTATGTTTTTTAAAACATAAAAATATAGTTGAAAGGTGTGTGTTGTTTGTGCTTTCTTTTTTTAAAATTGCTGTTATACAGTAAAACCCTCAAGTGCACAGAAAAACATGGTTTATATAAAATAAAATATAATATAATGTAATATAATATAATATGTACATGACAGCATGAAGTGTTTTATCGTGCGATCATCTCAGCATGTTAACAGCTGCAATACATAGGAAGGTACTATTTTTTTTACAGCGTATACAACTTTTTAAACGTCATTTTAGATAGAAGTATATATATTATAAATCACTGTGCCCTTATATGAAAGTTATACCATGCTCATATTTGAGATTCACATAATGTACCATGTTTATTTTTTTGAAAACATAAAAATATAGTTGAAAGGTGTGTTTTGTTTTCAAGCTTTCTTTTTTTAAATTGTTGTTATGCAGTAAAACCCTGAAGTGCACAGAAAAACATGGTTTATATAAAAAAATAAAATAAAATAAAATAAAACTATCAGCAACTGTCATCACTGATTTTTGCCAATAGCAATAGCAAGTTTTTTTTTTTTTTTTTAGAATTGATATATCAGTCTACCCTAGAATAATAAATAAATTGTACAATCCACAACAGAAGGACATTCAGTATCCTAATCTCAAAGAACTAGGACAAAAGCAGCCAAGGCAGGTCTTCTTCTCTTGCAATACAGACAATAACATAATTTCACCCTGGTATGGTTTATGATTGAGCTCTGTACATGAACTAAAAGAGCTTTATTTTGTGCAGGGAAAGAAACTCTTTCATGACACAAGGTCACAGATTCTGCTCTCCTGCAGTTCGTTCCCTCTCAAAATTTCCGCTTACAACACGGGCTTCATAATGCTCGATTTATTGGGACACGAAACAGCTGTGAAGCTATTCTGTCCTCCGTTACTGACATTCATTTATTTCCCACCAGCCTACATCACTTTCTCTTTTCACAAGGCTGTGTTTCTTTCTCTCTCAGCTTTCCGTTCTTCACCATTTAGCAGTGTTTATGAATAATTGAGTTTTGATTCAGTGAGCGAGCGGCGGAGGCAGACAAAATAGTCGACAAGCAACACAGGGAAAGCGGCACTATGTGGGTTCAGAAAAGGCCTTTTTTGCCTAAATCGAAACTTCCTGCTTTTCCTGCCAGCCTGTCCTTCTTTAAAAAAACTAAAAACAAAAAGACACATTTACATTCAAGACATATCAGTGAGAAACTGCTATAAATATGGAAAATATCATTTATTTGGCTTACTCTGTCTGGCTACACAAGCGACAGAGGAAGCTGTGAGTATGCGGAAATCAAGCGGAATAATATATAAGGTGTCTCTCTTGCCCCGCCCCCAAACACACACACACACACACACACACACACAGATTACTGTACTGTACATCTAGCTATCTAGCATCAAGTTCAGTTACTTTTACAGAACCAGGAATCTGGAAATTACATTGTAATTATCAAATTTGGACCATTTTCAAAATAATTTCGGGTCTGCTACTGGTTGGACAGACAGTTTATTTATTTATTTCATTATTTTTATTTATTTACAATTTATTTTTTTATTTATATTATAATTATTATTAAAAATAATTTTAAAAATAATTTTATTTTGTTATGACCATTTGTATTCATTTTAATATATTTAATTTATATTTTATATTATTTATTGTATTTTATTTATAGTTTATAGTTTTTACAGAAATTACACCAGCTTTAACTTGAGCTACATCATTAGTAAAAAGAGTGTAAAAAAAGAGAAACAGAAAGAGAAAGACAGATGCGAGAGAGAGCGAACGGGCCAGAAGAAATGAGCTGGTGCTGGTGAGACAGGCGGAGGAATGGAGGAAGAGACGTGGGACAACAGCTCTGCGTGGCGGCTTCTTGTTTCCAGCGCATGGCAATGGTGAAATTACTGCAGCCAAGCTTTGCTAGGCTATAGGCCATGCCATGACAGGGATTAAAATAAATTGCCCAACATGAGCGGTGGGAACGGTGGAAAAACAATAGGAGTAAAAGCATAAATGTCAATTTGGAATGATAAAAGACACAATCTAAATGTGGCAGGAGGAGCCTGGAGACAGAGCGGGGGTAATTGAGCTCCGTGCTATAGAGTTGAGTGTTTACAGAAAGAGAGGGAAAGAGAAAGAGAAGGAGAGAGCAATGAGGTGTCATGATTGGTGGCCAACCACCTTCTGTCTTTCATCCATCCTCAGACTAATTCTTCACGCACCAACCGTCGTTTTTTTTTTTTCTTTTTTCTTTCCCTTGCTCGACAGATCTGGCTAGACGGTATATGACAACCAACAATATTTCAGAGCTTCAATGAGTGGGAGTATGGGAACCTTGTCAACAACATGTTCACACTGTCATTCGAAGGTATGAACACAGAACATGTGAACACAGAGCTAATATACAAAAATATCTGAAACTAATTAAAAAGAACATATAAAAATGTGCAACTGCAAAGCATTTCTCAGCAGACTACAGAGGTACAGCACACACTGCCTTCAGAGCTGAGCAAAAAAACATTGCCCTACTGGGGTAGGTGGTCCAACCAGAATTTTACAGTACTGTATCTCATGATGTAACTAATGTATTTTCCTGGAAAATCAAACTAAAATGGTTTATACGCTACCACACGTTTGTGGTCAGTGAGGTTTTCTTTTATTCTGAAAGGATGCATTAAACTGATCAATTGTGACAGTTTATAATGTTACAAAAGATTCCTATTTCAAATAAATTCTGTTCTTTTGAACTTTCTATTCATCAAATAATCCAAAAAAAGTATTAGAGTTTCCACAAAAATATTAATGTTACACACAATGTTTCAGTGTTGATAATAATAATGAAGGATGAAAGATCATGTGACACTGAAGACTGGAATAATGGCTGTTTTGCAATAAATTACAGTTTGAAATATAATCACATAGAGAAATGTTATTTTAAATTGTAATAACATTTCAGCTTACAACTTACTGTTTTATTGTATTTTATAATATATGCAAATAAATGCAGCCTTGGTGAGCACAAGAGACTTTAAAAAAAAACCAACATTTAAAAAAAAATAATAATAATAATAACAAATTATATATATATTATATAATTCATTAAAATATTATCAACCTCAAGCTTTCAATGGTAGTGTAGTCTGCAAGTAGTAGTCTCTAGTCTTTGCAATTTGCCATCACAGGAATAAATTACATTTTAAATGAATAAATTACATATTAAAATAGAAAACAGTTCTTTTAAATGTAAATTATAATAGTATTTCACAGTATTACAGTTATTACTGTATTTTTAATTAAATAAATGCAGCCTTGGTGAGCATAAGACGTCAAAATATCAAAAACAATAAAAAAAAAAAAAAAAAATCTTACCGACCCAAACCATGTAGTAATGCTTCTGTTCAAATTTTTCTGACAGTAACATCATCTCATTTGAATATTTTTCTTTTTATATTTGGAACTCAGTGGACACAAATCAAAAACTACAATTATTTTGAATGACCAGTCTGGCACCAGTGCAAAACAGAATCTTCAATTATTTAACACAACAAAAGTAAAACTATAAAACTGCTAGTTATGGTGATAAACTGTGACTGGATAAGCCACATGGGCTTATTAATAAAGACAACAAACAAACACATACAAGCATGACGTACATCAGTTTGGCAAGCGATAACAGCTATACTGACGTTATGCTTATCAACACCCTTTGATAACAACTTCTCAAGCTTTCACATGTTAAGTGTAACGTCATTGCCATTGATTCATCTACTGCAGCCGGGTTCCCACACTTTCTGACCAAATAATTTCAATGCCCCCCCCCCCATAATTTACAGAACAAATTCACTAAGAGTATTTCAAGAAATAATTTAAAATGACCATAATTTAAAAAAATAAAAAAATACATTGACTATAAAATATCTATTTTTTTCCCCCAGAAATCACACTTTTAAAGTTACCATATTTTCCTATGACTGCAAGAACCACATCTCAGTACAAACTGTACAGCAAAATTGCAAAACACCAACTGACACACCACCCATCACTATTTCCTACAATATACTGTCTTGACATATGAAGCGGTTTTATTCTCAGTAAAAGTCAGATCTGCATGCAGAGAGATACGGTGAGATCAGCTGACATCTCCCTCCTGTGCTACTGAAGAAGAGGATCCAGAATGGACAAAAATAGCTCAGTGCTGGACACCAGCTGGCCTTTCCTTCTTCTTCATCTTAGTTCTAAGATTTAAAGCTGAAGTTTGTCATATTTAAACATTTTCTTCTATTATACAGATCATATATAATATACATTTTGTAGATTTATAAGATAGTTCACTCGAACATTACAATTTTACAATTTGATTTTCTTTCTTGTGTGGAACATAAAAGAAGATATTTTGAGAAATGCCTCAATACAATGAATTTCAATACAGTGATACAGTGATTTTTCCAGTTTAATGGCGTTAAAAATATTTAACGCAATTAACACAGGGGCGAAGCTAGGGTTGGCCACCCTACTCACAACTGCTGCTTCTGTATCTTTTTTCTTGATAAGTATTGCGTTTATTTATTATTTATAAATTCTGTTTATTCATATTAAAGTGTGAATGAAACTACGAGCATGCGTGTCAGATCCGCATCATGCTCAGCAGCGGCAGCTCTTAAAGTAATAGCAGCCAAATAACTTAATAACCCAGCTGCTGTGATGTCTGTTATTCAAAGAACAAAAGAAGAAAGAGGAAATCAGTAACTTTTGTAGCTTTAAGGATTCATCTATATTTAAGTTAGAATTTAGTGTTTGATAACTTTATTCAATTTCTGTATATTTCCTACTTGCAGAAGGGCACAGGTAAATATGACATTTATTACAATGGGTTTATGTGAAGATTGTTTTAAGTTCACTTAAATTAGAAGTTGTTATTTTTAAAGTCTAATAAATGTTAAAATTGATAGCTCTCAATTACACTGTAATGCTGAATGGCTATGGTCAATGGTTAAATATTAAGGAAAAAAAGAATAATTTCCTACAGACATCAGTAGTATTGATATCAGTGATACTCACCTTCAGTAATAAAAAAAGATGCCATTAAACAAATATTAAAACTATACTGTATTTGTTGTTTGTGCATTAATTTGAAGATTGAATGTGAAATTATTGCAATGTAACAGTATATGAAAAAAAGTGTGATTAATTAGTAAAATTTTTTAATCGATTGACAGCACTAAAAAACGCATAGTTTGGTCAGTCTCAGACACTTGCCTCCACTAATTAGGGAGTAATGACATCCTACTCTGATTATAAATGCCACCCAACCAATTCACAAATCACAATTACATTAATTATACTGCTAATGTTTAGGTCCCCTAATATATCATTTATTCAGACGCTTGACTGACACAAATGAAACCATTTTATTCGCCTCACAGCCGAAAACATAGAGCTCAAGCCATAACACAAACTTCCGCCGAATTCCTTATTACCATTTTTTTCCCACAGTGAAGACACTCCAGAAATAGCGAAAAGAACAACACAGAAACTAGATATGAATAATTTATCTGCGGCATTAGCGCGCTAAGAGCGAAGCTCTTTCCAGGAGCAGCGAGCGTCGAGCACAGAGGACTGAAAACTGGGTGAACAGGATGACTCGACAGGGAGAGGATGACAGAGGAAGGAGGGACGGAGAGGAAAGTATGAGAGCGCCACAGAAACTCTGACGGGAAGGGTGCAGGGTGATTGAGAGAACGGCTGAGGGGAAAAAAGCGAGTGAACTGACAAGACAGGTCTCCCAGACGCACGTTAAGCTCTGGCTCCCGAGCACACCTCGGCCACGTGGATGACACCTCTGAGACCAAGAGGCTCGAGCACGACCCGTCTCACACACACATGCACGCGGAGGAGAAGAACATCAGTGCATACCAATTACTCTCGCTTCAGGGGTGGGAGGAACGGGGCGCAGTGAGCATTGCTGCCACCTCAGACCTGTGATGTATGTTGAACAGCTTGTCTGTCTCGTAACTGTGCTTATACAACATATCAGTATCGACCATTATTATTATTATTATTATTATTATATCAGTATTAGTCAGAATTTCATGGCTTATTTATTCATTCTTTCTTTTTTTAAACAGTGATTTTCAGTATAAAAAATGACAAAATTATTAATCACTATTGCACTCTTGCAAAGATTGATTTTTCTTTTTTTCATACAACTAGACATCATCGAAAACAATTAAATAATAATAATAATAATAATAATTATCAACTGTCATATCTGCTAAATTATGAGCATTAAGAATGAATAGTCTGCGTAGTGATGTTGCTGTTAATATTGATGGCAAACGGTGATAATTCCCGCATGCTTAGAGCTGACCGGGAAGGAAATTTTCAGAGGATTAACAGTTCTGCATGATCACCCGTATATTAAATATCTGCAAGTGTTTCACATGCACAGAGGAGTAATATGACTGCCTGGTGTCATGTAATGAACCTTCATTATGAAAGGATTACTGAATATAAAAGGCAAACATCTGTGGTATATAATCACACCTTTCTTGAACAAAGACAGGCCTATAATTCCACCTTTATAAAATTCTGACCCATTTCACGAAGGAGCAGCACATGCAGTATGATCCGTCATTTCTGCTGATAAAAACACGACTGGTATAAATATCAAAGGTTTTTCTCATTCTGCATGTTTTCAAAGAGTGTTGAAAGACTCCTAGTTAATTAACACTCTTAACTTAAAAAGGTGTCAGAGCTTGATGTTAACATATTTTAACTGGAATCACCACAGCCTTCCTATATATCTTTCCTATGATCCTGCATCAGGTTTTATCATGTATGAACACAAGAAAGCACAGATTATTTTTCAATCTGATCCAATACATTATACTGGTAATAAATTATTGTGTAGTAATAAATAAAAAAAGATTAACATTATCATATTCATGTGGTAAATAATTACAATCTCAAACTCTTTGATTAATTACCCAGTTGTAACAATGATTTGAATATAATTATAAAGCATTATTCTAAAAATCCAGTTGCTCCGGTCGTGCCAGCGAAGCATCTGCTTAAAGTATTACAACAAATTAGAGTACGCTTGATTAAGCACTTGCAAAAAGTTTTGAATGTAAAATTCATATATACTGATAAAAATTTGCAAAAAGAATCCATAATCAAAACTCACAAGCTCCAACCCCCCCCCCCACACGATTTAATTAAATATATTTATCTTTATCTTTAAATATATTTATATTAATATTTTAAAGATCTATGTCATTTAAGAGCATAAAAATATTTTTGTATATATATACAGTATGCACTAAGAATATAAAATACGGTACACTTAAAAAAAAAGAAAAGAAAGAAAATCATTGAAAACAAGAAAACATTGCGTTAGTGTGAAATGATGTGCCATTTCTCACACATGCATGCACAGAAAAACAGTGGGTTAAAAAAAACTCTGCCGACCAGGTTTTACAAGAGACACATAAAGCTTCAGAAAACTACAATACTAAATCTATTCTTAGAGTCTTTAATTTGTGAATTATGTCATATTATGTCTAAACTAATTACTTTGAATGTGTAGGTAAGTAAGAATATGACTATGGTACTCTGAATTATAAAAATGTATTGGGGAAAAAAACTTGACAGCATATAGAGAAATTAGTCTTGTCTGTTTACATACACACACAAATGAAATTTTGCATTTGCCAATCCAATTTACACTTAATAAAATAAGCAAAGTGTGATTTTATATTAAATTTTTTAATTAAATTGTTTAAGCATGGTGCAAAGTAAAAGCTTTCGCATTTAATGTAAGAAAAATATTTTACAAAAATCAAGGGCATTTTTTGTGCTGCTCCAAACAAAGCTAGTAACAAAGACATAATTTAGATTAACAGCAACAACAACAACAATATTAATGAATAATAACAGCATATTAATACAACAGGGAGTATTTTAGGTAAAAAATAAAAAAATAAAAAGGTTATCAAAGTAATCAGTCATCTAAGTTTAACAATAGAAGCAGGATTATATTTAGTTCAAGAGGTTATGGAGAACAGGAGGACTGTCAATAAAAGCGTAAGGAGAGAAAGCGAGAGTGCGGGAGAGATAGATGGGGGGAAGCGCACAAAATCGCTGTGGCGGGCCGAGGGTGTCAGGCTAGAATCGTCTCAGATCTCTTTCCCGTGACTGCACACAAACTCAACACTCACCCAAATGCTCACGCTTTTTAAAATAAAGCACCTTCTAAAAAAATATCGAATTTATTTAGAATTTATTATTGGCATATTTATTATTTTTAATTTTAAAACTACTGAATTGGTGTAAATAATGATATGAACCAAGCACTTGAATATTTGTGATCAAAGTCAGCAAAATGTTCACTTACACCTGTGGTTCTCAGCTAAAGAAAGAGTTGTGATCCGAAAACGGTTCAGCAGAGGAAAACAACGCTGAATGCAAATGAAAACACAGAGAGGTTGCATGACATGCCCTCATCCTTACAAAAAAGAAAGAGCAAAAACTATGCAAGGTTATAAATGATACAACCCAGACTGCTTGCAACGAGGATAAATATTGTTTGCGCTGAACGTAATTTGTTTGTGCAATTAATTACTGGCTGCATGAAGCATGAAACCTTTAAAATGAAAGAAACATTTAGAAGTAATTTACAAAATATATTTCTAAAATAAAAATTAAATAAATACATAAATCCAGCTTTGATCATGTTAATCATTTTGTGTACAGTAATTTCAGGAAAATGTTTATTTTTTGTATAATAAATAATTCCGGTACTTTTTCGCGTTGCCACATGGCTTCCAATTTATAAATACTAGGGCTGTGAATCTTTGTGTAGACAGAAAATTGATTCAATTCACGTTTCATAGGTTTTTGATTCGATTCAAGAATGATTTTTGTAAATTCAGAATGATTCTATTCGAGATGATTCACAATTAAATTGATCGATTAACAATTTGATTCTGCATTCTTTAAGTGCATTCACAGGATTATTTAAATGCTTCACCTAAATTCTTTAAATGGTTAATCAGGGTGAAAATAACACAGCAGCCTTTATGGAGTCAAAGAGTGAAGGAAAAAAACACTTTTGTCCATTGTTACTGTAGATGTTAGTTTAATTATTCTATAGCATGACATATGGCATATGTAGAAATTTATGTAAGCCAAGATTTAAAAAAAAAGACTTTAAAAGTATTATTTCGTGTTAACTACTGTCTATAGTGTTAATATATAGGCTATCATTTTATGTCACACCTTTGCATTATGTGAGCTTCTTAATCTTAATCTCATCAAATTAAATGCTACAGTATTTA
The DNA here is from genome assembly GCA_021397915.2 of Tor tambroides. NCBI lineage: Eukaryota > Metazoa > Chordata > Actinopteri > Cypriniformes > Cyprinidae > Tor > Tor tambroides. The sequence continues at coordinate 49,885 of JAFVLL020023287.1, read as the reverse complement.
ACTTTTCCTTCCTATCGGCAAATGATGATTCTGAAAGAAAACGCACCTGATATCTGTTTGCTATAGTAACGAACACAACTTCCATGCGTCTGATTGAGAGATCAACCTAACACTCTTATTTCAAGGTTGTTGTTAATGCTGCGGTTATCTGAGCAGTTTCCTTCATACATTCAGTTTAACAACATTGTGAAAAGTAATTTATCATTCAATGGAATTGTGCGCATGCTTTTAGACACTTACATTGTTTTTGCTCCATCCATGCAATAAATGCGCAGCCTTCAACTGTTCAGGTAATGTCAATGGTATGAGCGAGAGCCACTGAAAAACTACTGAAAAGTAAAACTACTTACTGGCCACAAGTACTAAGGAGAGACCACACATTGGCTGCTCAAAAATGTATCAGTGAGAGCTACGAACAGAGCGAACGGAGCACGAGCAAAATCCTGTGACAGGCGGTAACTAGTGGAGCGTGTGAAAGAGAGATGTGAGGGCACAAACAACACTGTTCAAGGTCTCCATTAATTCATGCTTGTTGTATTTTAATGTGAATAAATCGCGATTCATTCAATTTTTAACGTTTTAAATTGATTACTGGCCAGAATCAACAATTCATGATTCAAAAATCCATGTTCTAAGATCGATGCATATGTATCGTCAGGGTTTGTTATCGATGCATCGCGAAAACGAATGAATCGTTACACCCCTAATAAATACAGAAATTTATAACATTTAGATAATACATTCAGTACACTGTACTTATATTCAATAAATGAATTAACCCAAATGTAATAAATACCTATACTGGATGATTTTTTTTCAGCTACTACAATAAATATTACAATAATAATGCATAGAATTTGTCTAATTTATTTATTTTTTCTAATAGTGACCAAAAACAACATAAAATAGCTTGCTGCATGAAAAAAAGTTACCATAATTCACTTTGAATTCTGAAGCAACCTGATTGATTGACTCATCAAACCCCTGGAGAAATCCGAGGTTAATCTTGTTTAAGAGAAAACTGTGATCTCAGCAACGCTACAGGTCATTGGTCAACACCAGTCGGGATCAAACCTGAAACCTCTATGTGAACAGCTCAGATTCTTCAAGACAACCAAAACTGAACCTATAATGCTTTTTAAATAAATGTCCCTAGATAAGTTGTGCATGATTAATCATTTTATTTTCAATGAATAATAATTCTTTTCGGCGTTATCAGGAGAAGATGCCACAAAACGCGTATACGTGTTTGTCGACCCCAGAGGGTTAATAATATTTGCATAATATTTCAAAATGATAAATAATACATTTCGCAACCTCTAAAATGACTGCTTTTATGTAACCAAAATGAATATCAAGCAATACTATAATTGTCTACTTTCATGATCCAAAACAATTACTATTGATAAATTTCAGTCTTACATTACACTCTTAAAAATAAAGGTGCTTCACGATGCCATAGAAGAACCTTTTCGTCTAAAGAACCTTTAACATCTAAAGAACCTTTCTGTTTCACAAAAGGTTCTTTGTGGCGAAAGAAGGTTCTTCAGATTATAAAAAGGTAAGAAGGAGATGGTTCTTTGACTGAAATGTTCATTGTGAAACCAAAAATGGTTCTTCTATGGCATCGCTTGAAGAACCTTCTGAAGCACCTTTATTTTTAAAAGTGTATGCACCCCTTAATGTTTTTGTTTCATTTTTAAATGCATAATTTTCCTTTACAACACAGTCTAATAATCACCCTAATTTAATGTACACCTTATTCCTAAAATCTGGGTTATGGCAACAGGACAGCGTTCATGTACAGGATGGTTCAGTGTCGGTGGCGGGAGGGGCTGAGAGAGATGACGCTGGTTATGATGGAGAATGCGGCAGTGCAGTGAGACACTCTTACCAGTGGTAGGGGGCTGTGCACAGAGCAGGTAGGAGTTGGGGGAGAACTCGTCGTCGGGAGGGGGGTCCAGTATGGCATGGGATGAGCCGCTGTCCAAAAGGGGCATCTGACACTCCCTGATGGAGGTGGCGGCCTGGTGCAGGGGGGCGGAAGGGGGAGGAGGGGCTGGGGGGAGCAGACTGGATGAAGGCGTGGGAGGGAGGGGGCGACCTGAAGACACACACACACACACACACACACACACACACACACACACAGTGGGAAAAGTGTGTTACTTTATGGAGTGAAACCGTTGTTGATTGATGAAATTCTAACAAACTAAAGTGAATCACAACCATTTTATTCAGTTCCCAGTTACTCATACATTCCCCTCACAGGATCTGTAAGATGTTTAGCATTTATATTCCACAAGACAAAACAATTTACTTTACATAAATGATCCTGTTCAAAAATTTAGATACCCTTGGTACCCTTGCTTGTAACAGCTGCGTGTGAGTATATCAACTGCTGCAAGATGTTACAGTCACTGATACTTGAGGAGACAATGCATTATGTTAAGAAACTTATAAGATAATTAATGCAAATTCAGTGCAATCAAATGCAATTTTTATGATTCCTCTTATTTATTTTATTATTATTTAAAGAATGAGGGGAGATGGGTATGAGAACTAATGAGCAGGATTGTATGAGCAGCTGCAGCATAAACCCAGAAGCACTTATTTTAACAGACGGCAACACCCTCTGTTTCTGAACTGTTTGTCACCAAAGACACTTTCTTTCACATCTGTTTGTGCTCTGGATTTTCAATCTCTGACAAGTAAACTCTGACACGAGTCGTACAAAAACGAGACAGTCGAACAAAAGAAAACATAAATGAAAACTCAGAAATGGAGCATTGAAATACAAGTAAAGATACATCAAAATCAGAAGCTTGCAGAATAAATACCACATTGAAAAGAGAGAAATGTGAAGCTTTGAGATGCTCTAAAAAAACCTCCAACTCTAAAAGCTGTGGTCTGAAAGGAGGTCAGCTTTGATGTGGCTTTTAAATTAATGAATAGGCTATGTATAAATAGATACAATATACTGACAGTCTATATGCAGTAGGTATCCACGATATAGCGGAAAAATCAACATCTTGAAATATATATCAATATTTTTGCATATGCTCTTCAACAGCTAAAAAGATTGTTTTTTCAATCAAAGGGAGCATTATTTTAACCAAATAAGCATTGTAGCCAAGTAGATGTAAGTATTTCAAGATGCATGTAAAAATAATCATAATTTAAGAATATGTTTAGAAAGTAACATGAAGTGAAAAATGGCACATTTTCCACATTTTTAGCACTAAATGAAAACAAATTCTGTATTTCATCATTTCAATATATCCAATAATTTAATTTCTGTTATGTGCACCAAAATACGGATTAAATATTACACTGTAATAAGCAACAACATTTACAGACAGAGTCTAGACAGACTATTAAACTAGACTAATGACACCATTCGAGCTTAATGACCAAATAAAAAGCACTAAAATCTATAAAATTATCACAAAATTCAAGACATTGGTTAATTTTATATTGCCAGTGAAGTCATTGTGAATATATTATGAATCTTCAATAGATACAATATTAAGCAGTGTTTTCTCTTCATTTGGCTGACCGTGGTGATGACACGACAAGCAGAGAAAGGGATTCAGATACATGATCAACCCATCAAGCACATGCTGGGTTTGTGATTGGGAGCAAGGCCAGCTGATATATTCTGGACATTTTACCACCCCATGCCATCCGCACTCGTGTGCAGCCAACGGTCAAAAGAACTGCTGTGCCGGAGTGGAACTGTGTCATCGGGGCTCTCCATGTCACGTCTACAGTGACTAATTTAATCAATTCTTCTTTCTGTGTCTATGATACCATCCAGCCCTACATAAAACACGCACACACACTCCAGATGTAATGGCTCTCATTCACTAATAATTATGAACAATTGCACTTTCTCACAGCTGAATAACATGTCCTCAAACAGGTAAATTTATTCATATCCTCTTTCTAATTTTAATGAACATGAATTGCTTAATACAGGGATGTCTAAAATTCAAAATTCAAGGATTAGCCTAAAATATTTGGTTGAAGTACCCCTTGAAAATGTAAGTTTTTATTTTAATAATTTAACAACATATTCACATGTTCATGGTTCTTTTATTCCAGTTACTAGTCACAATGCATGCAGGCAAACAGATAAAATATTTACGGCCAGATTTATTAACAGCTTGCACCAGCGCAAACCGTCTTTCGGCATTAAAATAGTACTGTCAGGATTTACTAAAGATGCGTAGTGAAGAATTAGCGCTGAAAAGGCGTGGATACAGTTATGTTTGCGCCTGAACTTATTGAATATGCATTTGTAGGAGTTTCCCTTTCAGACGCAAAATTTATGGGAGGAGAGTATTAAAATAAATCACGCAATGCAATTTAATAACATTTGCGCTTGTTGAATTACTGGTATTTGTGCCATTACGTAACACCTTGTCTTAAAGCAGGTGCTAATTTGCGCTGCTCTTGGTAGATTGCGCTGGTCATTATGGAAACGATCTGGCTGCGTCTGTGTTCTTTAATGTGTGCATTGTCAGTAAATCACACGTAGAATTTTCCCCTCCCATCGGCACTTTTATGGAATTGCGCTCTAACGCTAATTTGCCCTGTTTAGTAAGTCTGGCCCTTTAATCTTTTTTAGTAAGTGCTTTATTTTGAATTGTTTGTTAACTTATTAGCTTCTCATCAACTACAAACCCTAATTTGGGAAAACCTGGCTTAATAAAAAATAAAATAATTTTAAAGAAATAATAATAAGCAATTATGTCAAACCATACAATACATTTTTTCTTTTCAGGAATTTCATTCTTGTAATAAAGATATTTTCTTCACAATATCAAAACAGTTAAATCAACATTTTTGTCTTTATGCCCACAAAAATATAAAAATAATTTAAATAATTCATAAAGTCTATTAAATTATATTAAATCGACCTGACATTTTTGACTTTATGCCCGCAAAAATATAAAATTAATTTTAATGAAGAAATTATATTATATTATATTATGCGTATACATGGCATTGTTTTATGTATTTTTAAATGAGCAAATGTAGACCAAAAAAACAGAAATCGTGCGCATACACAGCTAGTCACACTGCGATTATGATTTCACATCCTTTTTCAGCTGAGTGAATGAGAAAGAGAAAATCTGCAGTGGCACTTTATTGTCCACCATCAAAGGTGGAAAGACGGGAGAGGACGCAGTCAGACTGGGGGAAAAAGAGTGACAAATCACACCGTAACAAGCGCAATTTATCACTCACCACACTCGCCCTTTCTCCTTTATCTGCCGTGTACACAGAGCAGACACCTGTGGCAGGCCAGGAGACAACAGCACACACAAACAAGAACTGCAAACCACACACTCACACACACAGGCGATCTTGTTGCCTTTCCCTGTCCTCTGCGAGTGCGAGTTGGCAGGTCTTCAGGCTGGAGTGCAGCGGTTAGCTCTGTTTCAGGACTGATCCACTCAAGCAAACAGTGCAACTCCTGCACAATCCCTCTTTCAAGCCCTCTCACTCATTCTCTGTTTTTCCTCTCTCTCTCTGCTCATCCCTTTCCTCTGTTACGCTCTCTCTCATCTTGATCTGCTGCATCTGCATTCACAATGGGTTGGTCAGTGACATTTGCGAAGATTTATCATATCAGTGTCCAACATAACAAACAAAGGCAAAGGAGGGCCATGAGCACAGAAGGGGGGGGGGGGGCACTGAGCGTCACCCGCACAAAATGGGAGGAATCATAAGTCACGCATCATCCGAGCAACACATGAGGCCGCCAAACAAAATAAAAGTTATTGCCAAGATTTCCTCGCAGAACACAATCAAAGCCTTCAAATTTTCAAAATAACTACAATAATCAACTCTAACATGCTGAAACAGTTGTTGTGCTTTAATTGGTCAGGCCAAATGACCTCAGTAATTCCATTTTCCTTAAAGACTTTAAACATAGCTCCAAATTCGCAGAGAGGAACACAAAATAAGTCACAATGTAATGGAGTTATGGAATGGGAAATGCAAAAATGCATTTGTCAGAGGTTGCAGTTTCATAGCTCAAAAGACTTAACTGAGTTCTCCTTTATGTTTCATACAAGCAAATGTGTAGAGCTAAAAAAATAAATCTGATTTTGGTCTTGGGAGAATTTGAGAAATGTTGAGTTCATATTGGAATCTCAGATGTTTGATTGTAGACTTGATGGTGTTTTGATAAAACTAAACAGTTGTTAAGATCTCTTATGAAAATTATGAAATTACTGGTAGAGACAGAATATTTAGCTTGACTATTTTTTTTTGTAGCAGTGGTGCTTTAAAGTGAATGTTGGAGACAACTTCTTGGAGTAGATTTTAGCATGCTGTGCTTTAGTGTGCAGTACTCTCAGCATGGCAAGGCCCCTCTCTGAGAAGTTGTGTCTCTAAATTCATCCCTTTTAAAGCACCACGGCTACAGCCATCAAATCACAGCTTGTAGGGCTGCAACTAACTATTATTTTGATAATGGATTAAATGAACATTAAAAGGGATATTTTATTTTCTGTATATAAAAGACGTCGAAGACAGAGAATAAAACGTCAGACCCCATCTAAACATCCTATGAGGCTTAAAACCTCCACAGTGCTAACATACTACCACAGAGATCTGAAAACCTATTGGTTGCTTATATATTTATTTATTTATTTGATATTGGTGTGAAAGTATCCCTTCTTATCAGAATATTTAAAACAAATTCCTCTTACAAAATAAAATTTTAATTACAACACATGCTAGAGCCATGAATCAAAGTTTAGGTTGAATTTTGAGAATGTTTATTTGATTTTTGTTTGTTTGATTAATTATACTGCATCACATGACTTTGATCAATTTCATACAAAACATGTATGTGTAATATTTTTGAATTAGAAGAAGAAAGAAAGGAGTTTCGTATTAGTCTTGTGACTGTTCCTTAAAACCATATTTAATTTGAAGCTTGGAAAAGTGTAAATAGTTGTTGTGTTTGATTTTTTTATTTTTGTTGTCAACTGACAAATGAAAAGCAAACTGTTACACTGCAAGTTTATGGTTTTATGTGTCAAATCTTTTGTGGCTGATCCCTACGGAAACAGATTATAGATCAATATTACAACACATAAAAAAAAAATAGCTCATCCAAAAATAAAAAAAAATTCCCTCGTTGTTTACTCACCCTCAAGTGTTCCAAAGATAAAAGAAAGTCATACAGGTTTAGAACTTTTTTCCTTTTGAGACTGACTTGTTGCTTAAATATTCAGAAAACTCAATGACTCGTCGATTTTGAAAATATGTAGTTTTATACAGCCCTAATTAATAAGGTTTTTTTCTCATGTGAAAAATATGAGCAAAAGACTGAAGCAAAAGTCTTTATTTTCTTTCTATTTAATCTCATTGCTGTCTAGACAAATCAGTTGAGATGCTCATTTCTGACTTTTTTATATAAGAGAGCTATAAAGTGGAAATGCAGGTGTTAGAAGCAAATAGTAATGATGGTGGAGAGCACATTTGGCCTTGAGCGTACATAAAGACAGTGATTGAGCACCATATCAAATCTATAAGTGTTAAAATACAGAACGCAGAAGAAAGCATGCTGTGAGTCCTCTCGAAATCTCTAAGATTGACTGTCTGAATGTCAGTAGTACAAGCAGACACTGGCCAGCTGGAGAATCACAGTCGGCTGGGATTTCAACTGGACTGAATCATTTTTGGGTAACCTCTTTAGAAGTGCAGTAGTTCCCATGGTGACTGGGCACCTGTGGTTTGCAGATAAATCGGAGAGAAATGGAATGGGCCGCAGTACGTTCCCTTGATAACACCTGTAAGCGGTAAGTTCAAAGCAGCGCGGTGCTTCAGCCTCCTGAATCGCTTTGTGAAGTTGTGTGGGGGGGTAATTATGGAGTCGTTAAACTTGAAGAATATCTAGGGAAAAATGAACTGCTTATGCCAAACACATGCAGGAAAATATCAAGAGCTGTGCAGGTGTATGTGAGGATTTCTCCTTTCTTTTCTAGCTTGGTGAAAAACAGGTGTGGGAGCTACCTTTTCATCTCACCGTCTGTCTCGGCCCATCTGTGTGTTTCCTCGTCTGTTTGCTTACATCGAGTCTCCATTTCAGTGTCGTGGGATGCGGTAGAGCTTTTGACTGCCCAGAGTCTGTTTTCTGTGTAATAAATCTCAGCCTTGAACAATAACAGAGGAGGTGCTGTTGAAAAGGTTCGTTTGTATGGTAACCTTGGCATTGCGAAACCCCTGGAGAATTCAATGACCAATATACATCCTTATCAATAACAGTCAAACAGCACTCCCATCAAAGTCCTTGAATACTCTAATGGACAAACATCTTAAACTGAGAAATAAAGACAAAAAATGATTCAAAATGTCAACACAAAGACAGCCAACCTCAAGTCAGGTCCAACTCTTTCTGTTCTTTGCCTTCATTTCAGTGATAAAAGAGGTAAAGTACAGACTGGAAATGATAGGCAGAAGCCGGATTCGAACTCAGGTCGCCTGTATATTTTCACGTTAACACTGCGCAATATGTCTCTGCTCATGCATGACCCAACAAGCCACATCTCCGACGGTTCTTTGCTTCTTACGAGATATAATGCACTCTAACAGGATGCGATATTTGGCAATAATGTGATATGACACTGGTGTCACTGAGATTTGACCCTTTCTTTTTAAAGCCCCTGGGGGAAGTTTGCTGCACGGGATGGGCTCGCTATTTTTGGGAAAAGCGCAACAGTTTGGGGGCACACGGAATATGACATTATGGCTCGGTTCCAAAACCTAGAGAGCTGCCTACGGAGGCAATATTTTAAGACATCCTAGGTGTGCTCCTGACATTCCACACATTTCAAGACTCAGTTCTTGTTTGTTTTCTGGGGGGTTTTTTTGGGGGGGGGGTTTAAGTAACTTATGCTCTCCAAGGCTGCATTTAGTTGATCAAAATACAGTAAAACAGTAACACTATTACAATTTAAAATAACTTTTTTTTCTATGTGATTATATTTAAAATGTAATTTATTCCTGTAATGGCAAAGATGAATTTTCAGCAGCCATTAGTCCAGTCTTCCTTTTCACATGATCCTTCAGAAATCATTCTGATTTCATGCTCAAGAAACATTTCTAATGATTATGGCTGGTCTGCTGATTAATATTTTCATGAAAACCATGATACATTTCATGATTCAGGATTCAACAAACCGCATAGCTTGTTGTTTTTGCACTAATCATCAAAAAAGGTCATTAAAAATATGGATGAGATAGCATTTGGGAAAACACACTTTGATTTTGGTTTAGCTCCCTCTTGCCATTACTCCATCCTCCTCTTTTACTCTTTCCTCTCAGATTTTTAGTGGCTGTTGTTCATCGTTGCTCTCCAGTTTATTTGAGGTGCTCACCTGAAGGCAGGTCAATCAGATTTCAAGCATATCAAACTGGCTGAGAACTTGGGCTTTGCATCTAGTTTATTTTTCGTCTCATGGTGAGACTAGTCACAAACATGAAAGAACCATGAGTCAAATCAAGTTCATTTGTAAAGCGCAATACATAGTGCTTCAAAGCAGCTTTACAGAAAACCATTCCCTAATGCCCGCATTGAAAAAGCCAAAGGAGATAGTAGCATGGAAAAAAACAGCTGGGGGAGGCCATCCTCCTCTGGCAAAGTACATATTTTACTATAAATGCACATATGACAAACATTATCAAATTGCGTGATATGTATAATACTTTGATGAATAAATTATTGTATATATTAGTAAGACAAATGTTTACATTGTAAGGATACTGGCTGATTTATAGTCTAAGTCAATCCTATAAAACAGAATTATTCAGTGAATCATCCTTCACTGTCTGGCTGGTATAGTCTGTATTTGTCAGTAGATGTCGCTTCATATAATAATTTATAGTCTTTGAAATCCATTCTAAAATGACTGGAGGAGATGGCTGTGTAATAGCTGTAGCTGGAATGTTATGACCAATTTTAAAATTCTATATTATAGTGTAAATTAATAACTAAATAAACTGATAAAGATTAGGCTACATTACATGTGTAATTAAATTTGCAGCGATTACTGATGAATTAAAAATCTCTAAATATCAGCCCAAAATAACCAAACGATAACCAAAACGGGTGCCTTGATCCCTATAGATCAAGTACTAAAATGCTTCGAAATGCCCATCACTAGATATACTGAAACTCAGATATCCCAAGGTAGAAGCAGGCTTCTTTCCAGTAGTCTAAGCAAAGCTTTCAAGTATGTTTCTCTGATTATATTCTGCAAGCTACAATATTAAGATGCATGGTAATATCAGTACTTATCATTCAATCTGGATGGGTTTATCATAAAAGAGAGTCTGCTTCTGAACTGCTGAGTCTGCTCTCATATAACACAAAGCAGCACTTAGGACTTCTCTTCTGTCATCAGCTTTTGGCTCTTCTACGAGGGCATGAATTACTCACTGCACCAACCCACTGACGTCTGCTACAACGAACAGACGATATTCTTAACTGGTGTCGTGAACAGAACAAAAGTGCCCTACTTTTTTTCATCCTCTCCTCCATTTTTTCCTTCTTTCTCTAAAGCTTCCTCCCCTCTCCTCCATACAACATCCTCCCACCAATGCGCCTTCCCATGTCTCGAATCTTAAGAACTCCGCAGCCTTGCCAGGGATCAAAGAGAGATGAGTTTCATCCAATGAGAACGCGCCTCTCCACATGACAACACTTGGCGCGTTCCAATCAGCTTGCACCATTTTTCCTACTTTCTGTCTGTCTGTCTGTCTGAATCACTGGCATAACAAAATGCGATTTATTAGTCCGCGCTCTCACATTGTCTCAAATGTTAACAAGGACGTGTTGTTTTTTCCTCTTGAGCAGTTTATTTTCCGAGCATCGCAGACGGTGAGGCACTTCTAATCCATAAGTAGGGATTACTAAATTTAACTGAAGCCTTTGAAGTTAGTGCACTAGATTTGGTCACAGACACACCATATTGCCCAGAGTTTTGCACAGCAGGTCTCAGCGGTAATGAGTTTATGAATCGGCGGCCTCGCCGGATGATATTATCAGCAACATCTTCATTAATATTTGTCTCGAAAAACACAGAATCTTGTCATTTGGAACATATTGTGTAAGCATCACACACAAGCATCAGCGACAGAGACTCACTCAACGGTCAATTCCTCTTCAACTTCTGCTGCTATAACTGGAGAAACAAGTGCTGTCTTTGTGATGAATTATTGAAATAAGCTGTGCCTAATCTAATGGAGATCAGGGTTGTTCGAGTGCTGGGAGGCAGATGTCAGTCAGAGCTGACACATGTGACAGCAGTGTGTGTCAGTGTCCAGAGGCGACGAGAAGGGCCCAAGGGAATAGCTGTCTTGGGTCATTAGTGAGGAGAGGGCTAGTGGGCAGGGTGGTCGGCCCTGCATCAGGCTGGACAAAGTGGGGCTGTGACGGATGACACGTGGGGCGGACAAACCCTCGAGTCCGGTAGAGATGAGGAACGCTGCACTGAGGCAAACTCGGCAATGCTTTGCATCATCAGACCCCGAGGAGAAGATCAGCGGCTGTTGTTCAGCACAGCTCCCCCTATAGAGTATCAGTGCTGGGAGTGATGCAACTCCTGTACAGCTAGGGAGCTATTACAACACACACATGCACATGCACTTAAAAAGAAAAAAGAAAAACAAACAGAAAATAACAAAGCAAAAATGGTTTCAATTCTGAAAGCATGCTTTTCTGAAGCACATTATGCTATTAATCTGCCCACTTTAGTTACTGCTGCTAATTTTTATACTATGAATGATCTGAATGAACTGGAGAGTGTGCTTTTCAGCAAATGTGTTCATAAAGTGGATAAAATCGATTAGCTTTTATTCTTATGTGGGCTTGAATGAATCGAGCACTTCAAAGTGTTTTTATCTGTCATGTTTCTTTGAAATAAATTGTTAAATTGCACAGAAACATGCAGATCAGAATCAAGGTAAAGACTCCTTACAGTCAAAAGAAAAGAAAAAAGCTTCAATTAAAAGCGAAAACATCTCTGTTCCTAACATTTCTTCTGCACTGTCACTACTGCAACTCTTCAGTTACAATTAGTAACATTAATTTACCTTGGAATTGAAAAAAAATGACTCTGAAACAAATTTCATTCAGACATCGCTAGTAAATTTAACAAATAATTACAAAAGAACTGGCAAGTAACAAACTGAACTAAATGTGAAATTTTGAAGTAGAAAGACTGAAATAGTATTTTCCTGTCAAACTTGGTGTAATAATCTTTTTTAACAAGTTGGAAGTATGTATGTATGTGTCGTGTGTGTGTGTGTGTGTGTATGTATATACTTACATATATATAACAGCGTGTAGGTGTTTCGCTTTTTCTAATGTCATACATAGTTTAATCCACTAATCCACAGCATGAACCTCTGAAGATTTATTTAAAGAAGGAAAAAAACATATATCCTCTCTGGGTACCGTGTTTTACTATTATAAGTGACCTGGCAACAACATTTTACCATATTTTTGGACAACGTCCATAAAACTGCATTAAAACAAGCCAAACGCACAGATGCTCCATAGACTTACATGAGAAAAGAGAAGAAGCCTGTTTGAGAAAATGGCGGATGGCAACATTTATTACGGTAGGATTGACGGTAACGTTTTTTAAATGCGAGCTTAGCGATGGGTGAGTAGATGGATAAGCAACACAACGCACAAGTGCACAACAGAATTAAGTCTTTAAACACAGCAAAACAAATTCTATTGCTGTTTGGGGAACACTGAAGTGTGAACAAGAAAAAACTGCTCTGAAAACAGTGTGCATTGAAGTCTAAATGAAAATGGCTTTATAAATATTAATATTGTAATGAGTCATGTTTTACTTTCCAGATGAAAAAATCTCGCTCTGTAAGAAGCTTAATTAAAATGATTGTTGGAACGCTGTACATTAGCATGACAATGATAAGTGCTACAAAACCATCTGTCTTTATTCTGCATATAAAGCTCCATACATTCAACAGAGACTGAAAGAGGAAAAGCACATAGCTGTAATTAACATAAAGAAAAGACTGGGGATTTAACAGCAAACACTAATTCCATATGACCTACTTATTCAAAAAGCATTTCCGGACTGCCTCCGGTTAAAGCTATACTGGATACATCAAAACAGCAAGTTCAGATGCATCGGCTTTCCAATCATACTATCCTTTCATTCAAATTTCTCAACGAGAACCAAAACTAAAACTTATGCAACAGAGCGTGAAAGGAGAAACCACGGCAGCCGGACTAAACTTAGTCCAGACTAAACTCCTGTCCATTAGTAATGATGGAGTGGGCCTTTGAGACACAAGCCATTAGGCTGGAGGAGTGTGTGCGGAAAATGGGCACCATTTCTCACGCACTTCCTCTTTGACAGCACCAGTGATGATACTCGAAGCATGGGCAGGAGCTAGGGAGTCAGGGATGAGCGGAGGAAGAGAGAGATGAGCGTGTCCCTGGAAGACTGAGCCTGCCGGACAACAGTGATGGGAGAGGGAGTGTTCCCTTGTCTCTAAGCCTGGATGTTAAAATGTAGGCCAGGGAAGAGAGGAAGGAAAATGAGGGGCCGCAGAGGTAATGGCTCTATGACTTTCCATAAATCGTGAAATATGGCAGCACAAATGTTTAGTTGGAGATGCTATCATCTTGATAAACAAAAATAAAGCAGTAAGAAAAAAAAACAAGCTCCAAAAATGTCACTTACTAAGCTGCCTGAGATATCCTGATAATTACAGTATCACAGAGGCAAACTTTGATTGCAATCAGGGTGCCACAAGTCAAACTTTACATGTGGGTGTGTCTCCTGACATAATCAAAACTCGAGGAATATAAATTAGCCCTATCATACATCTCAGACTCATCAGACAACAATAATTACATTTACCAGATGAACAATGTCAGTCTGAATAGAAATGCACCGGCAATTTACTGTGGAGGCAGCGATTATTCTCGCGACACTAATGCTTAGTCAAGGTGAACGGTAATTTGATTATAATGAGTAATATTTAACTTGAGTCATTTCTTGGTGAGCTAAAAAGGCTTTCGTTGTCTAATTCAGTCGTGTACATATGCGCGCTCACAAAATAACTACTAAATAATTCACGGAGATGTTTACGCTGTCGTGCAGATGAACACATTTCCGTTATGAGTCGCAGACGCTTGCGTGAATAAACCCAATTAAAACTGTTCAGTCTACATGAGTTATTTCAGCATAATTATCACGAAATCAAAAATTGTGCCATACTGCATAGTGTCCGAATGCATCATTTTAAGGCTCGCGCGCGCATCCTTATCGGCAGAAGCGTCGGCATTTGAACTTCAATGTTTCTCCTCAGGAAAGGAAGAAAACGCGCTGAAAGTCAAACTCTCTGTGTCGGAGAGCCGTAAATGCATTATTGACAAAATTAGAGTCTTCTGTCACATTAGAATCTCTTACCTTTCCTTTTCTCCATACTGCGAGCACAGCGTCCTCTCTCTCTCACTGTCACTCAGTCATTGGTGCCGTTACAAGAGTTCTGCTGGGCACAAGCGCTTTTTCCTCAACGGCGCGAATTTTGAATTCCTGTGTTGTATTCGTGTCGTTGTGTTTGTCAGTCAGGCGGCGGGGGGACTGTTAGGTGCTGAAACAGAGCGCTGATGGAGAGATGATGCGCCACAGCGAGCGGCTCGGAGACGCGGCGGGCGAATGAGCAAGCGTTAGGTTGGTGAGGTGAGCTCATAGTGTGTAATAGACACTGAGCTGATTTGAATCAGGGCTCCTCCTGCGCGCCCCTCAAGGCAAGTTCTCCTCCCAAAAATGTATGCGCTCATGTTGCGCTCCGGTGTCGCGGTGTCTCTGTGCCTCTGGAAACCAAAACTGATCGCATCGGATACGCGGTGTTGTTTTATCGATATTTCATCACTGACACCGTTTCCAAAGATCGATATTCATTAATCAGGTGCTGAAAGATTCATATTTGACATTCTTGCTGCCTTCAAGCCAGAATAAGGTGTAAGCATGTAAACGCCTTGCTGAAACTGTCATTATTGGCAAGCCTCAGCGGGCAAAATGTAATGCTGAGACGAGAATTTGCAATCCGGTTTATGCGATTTATTCTAAAAACACTTCTGGGCATTATACAATACATGTAGTACTTTATATTCTGTTATATTTAAAATCTAAACTTTTCATCTCTCATAAAGGGATAGCTCTGTCACTTACCCTCAATCACCTGCATGCCATTTCTTTCTTCTGTGGAACATTAAAGAAGATATTTTGAAGGATGTTGGAAACCAAGCAGTTTTGGTGACCATATTCACTTATAGAAAACAAACAAACGGTTCTTAAAATATCTTATTTTATGTTCCACAGAAGACAAAAACAAAAACTGTTTTGGAATGACATAAGGGTGGTAGAATGATGCTAAAGAATGAACAGGTGTTAGTCAGGGTAGTAGCACCATATTTCATTTTTGACAGAAATGAAAATGAAGCTGTGCAGAGACAGACACACAGTGTGTTCAATGGACTGAACGGTTGTTTAGCTAAATATGATTGTTCAGCTGATGAAATGTCCTTCCAAAAAAAAAAAACAGTCATCAGTAGACAAAAACTCTAAAGCAGTTTTGAAAGTTGTGAAAAATTATATGATCTAGGACATTAATACGGTCTATCCTTCACAGCCTCATTTTCATCCGCGTTAAATACAATATGTTGTCTAACTTGACTAAGGTCTATCTTGAACCCTGAGGAACATGTGTGCATATTTAAAATATGCACATATTCACTCTTAATTGTATGCTTAATTTATTGAAAATAATGTTTCTTGTCTCATCACATTCAATTAGGGTTAGGGTTATTAATTCAGTGAATCATGTATATAATTATGGGCTATATTTTCAAACACAAATTCAAAATAGTGAAATTTGACTAAAGTCTTACTGTTGATTGTAAATTGGTTGTCAGATATTAAATGTTTAGCTACTTGCATTTTACCTCACACTCTTTCACTGTTAAAACCGAAGTGTATCATTGAAATTCATGTTGGGGTTCTGTGAACAGCAAAGCTCCTCTGCTTTGATTTGATTGGTCATCTCAATCATTTGCCATTGACGAGTGCTGTTAGACCACTCTGACCAACCTAAAAATGGAAACTTGTCTTGTCTGCTCACACAAATTAGCCAAATCTTTCTCACACAATTCGGAAACAAACAGGAACAGCTTGGGTCAGTTGAGGTAATAAACTAAAGCTGATTGGATCGGATTCTTATTAACTACCATCATGTAAATGCAGTCTTCCTTATTAATGTTTGTTTTAAACTCACTTAAAGAAATCAAGAGTATAAAAAACCATAAGGTCTGTTTGCTGTCACACTTTGACAACAGAATCAATTTTCCTGGGATGCTCCCAAGGATTTCCGGGATGTCACAGTGCCCTCGCTGTGGGCTTGTCAGCTTTGCGTTCGTAATGGTATGGATTCAGTCATGTCACTGGATATTATGATAATACATTACGTGCGAGTTAGACATTATTAAGAAGCACAAAACATTACCCATGCAGCACCTCTAGCACTGCCAGGTGGTGTCACTTTCCTCCAAGACAAATTTGAAGGCACACCCTCCCTTTTAGAGACACCGGCTGCGAACACAAGAAGTGATCTCATTAGAGCTTAATTCAGAGACAAACTGTCTCGCCTAAAACTGACGTTCTTTTGGCGTGGGGATCTATTTGCTGTTTTGCGGTGCCGCGCCTCGACCGTTTCCAAGAACCTTCGCATTGTGCGGTGAGACACTACAAAGCAGCCGGCTCTTCCCACGTGCGGGCATCCGTCCTCATTACCCCAGCACGGGCCCTGCTGCCAGCACTCACAAAGAAGCCAACCGCCCAGAGACAACGCAAGTACTGCTGCTCCAGCACTCTGACAAACAAGAGCGAGCGAGATGGAGGAAGAGAAGAACAATGGAGGAGAGAGACTCTAGGAGAGACGGTGCACTGTGGATTTAAAAGAGCAAGAGAGGAGGCCAAGCTCAACTTTGCATATGCAATCGCCATAAACCCACTTAAAACCTAGTGGAAGATGGGTCGGCACTGCTACGGCATGAAGGAAGCCTTGGCTTGAATGGTTGGTGACATACATTTTGTGTATTGTTTTGGAGGTATGCCCATCCTGTCAATCTTAACACAAGGGAAATTGAGAATGATGGGTGAATACCTGCCAAGATGGTCGCAATATTGTCCTGTATACAGAACAACAATAGCATTGTTCAGTTTTTATAGCAAAATGAAACTTACTCTGTCTTGCTAACAAGGGGAAATGTATTGATGACACACACACACACACACACAGACAGACAGACAGAAAGAGAGCTCAGAAATACTTAGTGCCCTTGGTGGTTCTGTTTCACTGAGATAGTGTATGACTCTCCAAACTCCTGAGTCTCCATTAGGGGGAGAGAAAGTCAGTCTCAACTGACAGCTACGCACAGAAACATCTTTATACGCTCACAAAAACCTGCACATAGATATCTAACTTACATTAGTAAATTTGCACAGAATACTTTTCATACTTTTCATAAACAGCATCACAAACTAAACAAATAATCTGTCAGTCCTTGGCCCAAGAACAAGACAAATGTGAAACACAAACTAATTATGTTAAAAGGATCGACATCAGTTTAAAATGACATCACTGGCTATGAATGACATCACTGAATATCACCCTCATCTTTTATTGATGTCTAAATGCAATTCACATGTCTATTTAATGACAGCTGGAGGTTCCTCCACGCCAAAATGGTGTTCCTGCTGGACATTTATAATGTCATTTCATATCGTTGACCTCTGTTATGGGTATCAGCACATGACAGATGAAGAGTTACTAAAGTTACAAGCATATTTGTGTCATTCAGTCTAGTCTCTCTCTTTTATATTGTCCTACCCAAATGCAAAACAAGTCCAAGCAAACATCAATGCAACTTTGCTTTGAGTTAATCAGACTTTGTCCCAAGAAAGAAAGAAAAAATAAAATAAAATACAATAAAATAATAAAAAATAAAAAGGAAACGTGAACTCTAGTTTCAGTTGACCCCAAAGTTACATAAAAGCAACAATATTTGGAATTAGGCAGTATGTATGTATGTATTTATAATAATAATATATTATTATTATTATTATTAAACATTTGTTAACACAATATAGTTTTTTTTTACAAAATAATAAAATAAAATAAAATTCATTTATTTTAATAAATAAATAAAAGAAAAGAAGAAAGAAAAAAAGAAAAATAATATTCCAAATTCTATTGAGACCGCAGAAACAAAGAAATAAATGAGAACCCCTCACATGCATTTGTTCTATGAAAAGTGTTCGTGCTGCATGCATGAGCAAAAGAGTGCCACTGAACATTCAAAAAACAGCCAATCAGACATGCACATTGACAGCCTTTGTTTCATCTGTTCATCAAAACACAATCAAATTTGTTTTTTCAAGCACGTCTTTGCAAGTAAGCAACAGGATTTCTTGTCAAATGTCAGTATGGTGTCTTACATGCTGCCCACCACCAAGGGTGGTAGATGAGCAAAATTACCCCCCACTACACAAAAAGTATCAGCATTTGGCTGATGGTGGGTTTTAATTCCATACCCTGCTTCACTCTGTCCTCAATTTACGAACTGCAGAGCAAGTTTGTCCTCAACTTGTACAGGAAAGTTACAGGCGGATCTAATGCGGCATGGGCAGAATCTTCCTGAGCTCAAACGCAGAGAGTGGAACCAGAACATTAAGCACTCTAATGAGCCACTCAGGTGTTCTGAGCTGACCAGAATGCTGAGGAAGATCAGCCTTCGTTCTGCCCACGACACACTCTCTCTAATAACCCGCTGTCTGTCCAAGCCTGAAACTTGGAAACCGAAGGTATGACAAACCATTTTTGACCTCAGTTAGCTCTAGGTAAAGTTTAACTAACTTAGAGTGTTTCATTATGATGCTGCATTGGCTGTCCTCCCACAGACAGTCCAATAAATGCCTGACATATATAGCACACAAAGTGAAATCACTATCTCAAATCTGATTAGCTGCCTTTACACAACTTTCTTTTTAGAGAAAATAATCACAGGATTTCCTAAAGTTTACAATGTTAGTGGCATCAAATCTTTGAGTTTTTGTTTGAGACAAAGGTGCGTTCTGTAGTTTTTTTTTGTTTAGTTTTTTTGGACAGGTAAGGGAATTAATTATTGAGTAGAACACTCTCTAAAACGCACTGCTATCTCTGTAACATTACATAAAACTCAGAGATGATCATGCTCATCCATGTCTGTAGATGGCAGTGCAGTGAGTAGTGCCATTGTAGCATCGGTACTTAAAGTACATAAAGAACTTCTGAAGTACTTATTATTTTCTGACTGATTGCAAAGTTTTCACATCATTGTGCTGATGTCTTATTGTGTTATTCTTTTTTCCCCCAGTACAACCGTTGGCAGACCAACACTGCTGTGCAATTATTTGAATAGGTTTTCCCATGCTGGCCTATTATTGAGGTACAGTTTCTAAATGGTACAAAAAAATACAATAACTGTGCCTGATCATTTTGCATGTCTTAAGACTGACTTTTCCAAAGACTGAAAGGGATCGCTGACACAAAAATGAAAATTCTGTCATCATTTATACACCCCTCGTGTTGTTTCAAAGATTTGCTTTCTTCTAAAACACAAAAAGATATTGTGAAAAAATGTTTCATTGTCCACACAATGAAAGTCAATGATGTCCAGCATAGTTTTGGACTCAAATGATTATATGAAGTTATATATCAAAACAGCATCTTTTGAGTTCCACTGAAGAATGGAAGTCATTTGGGTTTGGAATGACTTGAGGGTGAATAAATGATGACATTTTTTTTTTTTAACTGTCCCTAAGCAAAGTGGACCAGACTGTACCCATTTACTGTAAATGGAATTACAGTAAATGGGTACAGTCTGGCCCACTTTGCTTAGGCAAATTGATTTTGTCCAAACATATACAGCATCAGCAAACTGTGTAGTAAAAAAACACCCAAAGTTCATTGTTCATTTGTACAAAGAAGCTACATCTGATGGTCTTATCTTTTGCTGTTTTGGCTTTGATGAGAAGACCATCACACTAATAAAGGTTGAGTCTGGCTGTCCTTCCCTTCTCTGCCTGCCATCTCTCCGCACACACTGCGTCTCTCCGCAGGGACGCCGAGGCTTCTCCTCGTGCTTCTGATCCTGGCAGTGGGCCTATTGTGTGGCAGCATCCTCTCGTCTCCTCTCGTCCAGGACGAGTCTCAAACACATTCACATTCCAGGAGCAGTCTCTGTCAAAATGGCATCAATGGCTATATGGCACAGAACGGCCTTTGAAAGCACCTCAGCCTCTATTACCTCCATAATCGAAAGAGAAGAGAAAGAGGCAGAGGAAAGAAAAAAGAGAGAGAGAGAAAGTCACTGGGGTGTCAGCGACTGGTTTGTTAAAAGTGTCTTTCCCCAAAGGTGCACCAGTCTTTGTTTAAATTCACATTATCTGCCTCGAGTCTTTTCTTTTACTGTGAAGCGCATTCTTTTCGTTTTGTTTCTTCCTTTCCAAGATTCGTTTGTTTCTGCTTGGCCTGTTTACGTGAAGTAATTTCTCCTTTTTCTCCTCCCCTGCCATGTCAAAGCTCCCATGCTGGGAACCACTCCCCTATAAAAAAAATGGCACCAGAAAACCTCATTTTTTTCCTAAATGGAATCTTTCCACACTGCTGGGCGTCAGATAAACAGATCCAATTTGGCCTCTTGCTGGTCGTCCCATAATGAAGTCAAAATGCAATTATCAGTAATGTTTTAGAAAAGAACAGATATAGAGGAACGGGGTGCCACACACATACAAAGCACGCACACTCGTACACACGAGCTCTGGGATTCAGTACTGAGACGCCTAGAACTGATGATATAAACAAATAGAGGGGAACACAATAGACCAATAGCTTGTGTTCCACGGGAGACATTTTCAAGCAACATCATATAGTTTTTCATTCAGAGCAGCAAGATTTGCCGTGTGTAACAGTTCTTTTGTGATGACAGTGAGCAGAAAGCAATTACGCCAGCGTTGTTTGAGTAAACCACGCGCCTGAACCGAATTTACAAGCTGCCAGGTGCTGTAGACTTTTGCAAGCCTTTGTGCCATCCAAGCTAATAAAATGCTGTTATTATTCTCTATGCACCCATTTTTATTTTATTTTTTTGCTGAATGCAAATAGATCTCTCATTCTTGTTTTTTTAAACAATTAAACTACTTTGTGCACGAGTCCAGAGCAGCAATGAAAGCCCAATATTTTCCAAATTTGATGCACTTGGGAGAGCTTGAGGTTGCGAGTGCTTATGAATTTTATTATGTGCAACAAAGAGAGCATTGTGAAGAAAACCTTGAATTTGGGGGGCATCATTTACTCACCCTCATAGAGTTCCAAACCTTTATGAACACAAATAAGACATTAATAATAAGAAAAAAAGTTTAAATGTGGAAAAAATTTGATAATTTTTTTTTTTGATTGGTCAGGGACCAATGTTGACTTTCATTTTTGGACAGAAACAACTCAAGCATTATGTATTGGAAAAATTCATTGAAAAGACATACCTATATACAAAAAAAAAGTACAATTCACTACGGGCTCCAGCTGAAATGAACGCGACTCACAGTAAAACAGTGACTTTTCAAACAGACAAATTATTACAGGGGCAGATTATCAATTTTTGTGTGTTTCCTTGCACAGTACTGTGTTATGTCAAACACTTTAACCTCAAAACACATTTACTATAGTGAATTATTTGTAAATTAATACATTTTGATGTTTGTCAGCTCAATATGTATGGCTTTTCTAACATAGTAAACTTGCTAGGTGGCTCACCTGGTACAACAGTACTCTGGTTACACTCCTGTGAAACACAAGTCCCAAAAAAGACTTGTAAAAGCATGGCAGAGCTGCTTCAGCAAATGTGTTTTATTTCACGTTTATGGGTGGTACGTTATTTTCAAATGAGATTGCATTTTTAGGACTACTCACCGGAAATGTAATTTCTGCACTGCTGCGATACATACAACAATCAATGTAATAAAGCATCAGATTCACGTTCATCTGTTTTGAATAAAACCGAACAGGGTTCTACCGGACATTTCGCTTTCAAATCGTCCCAAAACATACAAGAAGCAATGTAGTATTTTGCAGAAATATCACATTTTTCCAATGAGCCTAGGATAAAATATCTTCTTTATCTTCTTTCTGCAGAAGAAACTACAGGTAAGTCATACAGGTTTGGAACGACATGATCCCTTTAATATAGACCACTCAAGAGATATCAGCCAATATAATTGCTATCCCCAGCTTTTAAAAAGAATTACAAAAGAATTACCAGTGTAAAGTTTTTTAAAAACTACGCTCATGTAATAATCTTTCAACTACGTCTTCAAAACCTTACATGCACACTCAGACGTCATTACAGGAGCAGTACTGTACATTTTGAAACTCTAATTGAAGGTGCCGTACATTCCCTCTCCGTTCGTCCTCAGGGAGTGTGTCAGAGAACATTGAGTCAAAGAGCCACTTTCCATTTCTTCTATGTTGTACGCCCCTGGAGCCCTCACTCCCAGTCCAGATTTCTGCTCATAAAGTGGATGTCCCCGCTCATTAAATTTCACTTAGCTGTGGAACCAAGTCGTGCCGTCCCTTCTGAAAAAGGAAGGGACGGAGAGGGGCCAGCGGGACTGTGCTTCCCTGAGCACTCTGCCAGGCTGCCTCTATGTCTCCTGACTTATTAAAGGAGAAAGAGAGAGAAATACTGAATGAAACTGAATGCTGGACAAAGAAACAGACCAACAAAAAAGCCCCAGAGATGGAAATGTGTACAGGAGAGCAACTGTTCATGCGTGTGTGAGCGACCCGCTGAGAATTCAGTACCGTAGGTGTGTGTAGTGCCTGCTAGGCTGCGGAGGAGATTATAGAACAGGTGGTGCACTCTGTAGAAGAGGACACAATGGAGACCAGATACTGTAAGGTTAAACACACACCACAAAAGGCCGATCTCAGAAGGCTAGCCGATGGCAAGAGAGGCAGTGGAAAAAAAACCCATCTTGAACCTCACCTGGATCTGCTTGTTGGTTACAGGCATGAGTTTGCACTAAGAATTGCAGTATAGTCAATAATCATACAAAAAGAAAAAAGATGTAGGCCTATTTCCAGCCCATCTTTTCCAGGGCATAGTTATTGGAAAGTTTTCTGGAGTGCATTTGAATAGAAAAGAGACATTATGAATAATCTATAGTACTTGAAATAAACCAAAATAGATACGAGACCAAACACCATCTAAAAAAAGTGTACTATCCTGATTTGTCTGGACTGACAAGCTGCTTTGGGACAAAAGTTAGTCAACTTATGTGCTTTAAAAGCAGGTTTACTCATTTAGCTTCTATCTTTTTTTGTAGTACTTACACTTCCATCCATCAATCTACTCTCAAAACTGCTTTTTCTTATGTATCCAATTGGAGGAAATCCACACTAACACAGGGAGTACATGCAAACTCCACAAATCAAGACCTCCTGGCTCAACCAGGACTCAAACCCAGGACCT
Organism: Tor tambroides; assembly: GCA_021397915.2. Classification (NCBI taxonomy): domain Eukaryota; kingdom Metazoa; phylum Chordata; class Actinopteri; order Cypriniformes; family Cyprinidae; genus Tor; species Tor tambroides. Next base: position 26,241 of record JAFVLL020023287.1, on the reverse strand, counting down.
TCTTGCTGAGAGACAACAGTGCTACCCAGCAAGCCCCTACTGCCTCCCCAGTACTTGTACTTACCAATAGTGCAATGCACTTTGTGGCATTTTTCAGGCATAGCTGTTGATACTAGTCCTCTCTGACACTGTGATCTATTGTTTTTGATGATGCTAATTCTCTGAACACACTGATTGCTTATTTGTGCAGCAAGTTTTGATAAACGAGTCATAACATACTAAAGCTTAATTAAAATGCATTCCTGACACTACAGAGAAACAGCAGATGTTAGCATAAGCTGACATGAGTTGAATGTCAAATTATAAATTCCTTTTCATGTTACAATTTAGACTATAATACATTTTGATTATCAACCCCAAATCCTGCATACAGGCTATGAGAACCTGACCAAAAGCACGACTTGACAAAATGTAGGGACCACTTTATTTTATGTATTTGTATCATGGCTTTTACAAAAAAAAAATATATATATTAATAAGCACAACTGTTTTTCAACTGTAATAAGAAGATTTATTTTTTGAGCACTATATCAGCATATTAGAATGATTTCTTAAGGAACCTTTAATGCTGTTGAAAATTTATCTTTGCTATCACAGAAATAAATTACATTTTAAAACATATATAAAATGGAAAACATGTATTTTAAATTGTAATAAAATTTCACAGCTTTAATGTTTTACTTTATTTTTGACCGAATAAAAACAGCCTCATTGGACATAAGACTATATTCAAAAATATTTTAAAAATGTACAGACCCCGAACATTTGAACAGTGCTGTATATTGTCATTTATTCTAGGTGTTAATTATACCCCAATTAACATGAATTTTGATATTATTACATTGTTCATATTATTTATTTTGCTTATTCCTTTTATCTGTTCACGTATATTTTCAAGCTGTTCATTTTTTTTTTTTTCATCTATTCTTTATGCTTCTGTATTTCCTTCCACAGAAATATCTAAATCAACAAGTAATTGTATATGGTATCAGATATAAAACTCTAATCATGTTACATTTTGAGTGTCATTGTTTTTTGATATTTGTAAAAGATACAATTATTTTTATGCACCATTTATTTAAAAAGAGTGCTAAATTAAAGTTAACAATCCAAAACATTCTTCATCAGCAACATCTGCTTTACCCAGCAGGAGAGGCAGCACCTAAGGGTAAAACTGGGTACCAACCGTTTATGTGTGAAAAAAAAGGCTGTAGGTCATTAGTCTGATGTAATCTAATGCCTCCTCCTATTGAGACTCTGCACTCAATTAGACCATTAATTGGACAGAGAGTCACCTCACCTTTTCCAAGTTAAAAAGAAAAATAACTAACAAACAAAAAAAATGCTGATAGCATTCCTTTGACTTCACCCTAATTAATTACCATGGCACCTGGGGAACATGAGAACAACATTGCAGACCTGCAATAATACCTTCCTCCTTGTTAAGGTTAAGCTTTAGTGAATATGAAGCCATATGTCATGTAGCGATGCTTTCTATGAGACAAACTTGGAGTAACATGCATTTTGAGAAGTGCTGCACAAATAAAATTGAAAAAATGTTTTCTTATGATGCAAATTAGAGGTGCTTATGAAGATCTACCTGCCTGCAGAGTTTAGTTATATCCCTCTGGCAGAGCAAGTCTTTCCAATTCATTCTCCATGCACAGGGAACTGTGGGATTGGCAACGTGAGAGCATCAAAAAGTTGTGAAATGCTAAACTTTATGCAAATGAGAGACAAATAACCCTGAACAACAGCCAATATCTGTGAAACGAAGGCAAGCCAAGGTTGTAACACTGCTGTCAACAATGCTGGAGTTTTGCTATATTTATATACAGTACATATCAGTATATAGGGTCGATTGGTTGGTGTTTTAATGCAATGCCAGCTTCCTTGGATATTTTCATGGTGAGTAACAAGTAAAAAAAAAGCTATTTAAAAACCTGTAAATCATATACTCTAAAATGGATTCAGGGTTGACTCTGTTAAAAATTTCTTTGAAAGTGTTACTAAGTAATATAATTTCCCAAGAGAAACCAATACAATTTAATAAAATATATTTAAGAGATACTGGGCTCTCGAATGAGGAGCAATGTGGTAGATATTAAGAACCTGTGTGTGATTCTGGATTGTCCTGTTTGGCATTGTGTATATACTGTATGATCTGATCCAAGTTATTACAAAAAAAATAAAGATGTGACTTTTACCCACAATAGGGTTCATTTCCTACATTTATCCCATTCAATTTACCATTTTTATGACAACGTAAGAGACTATGGTAGTTTTGGGATTTGAGGGTGGTATGGAACACATTTTAATATCTGTGGAAAGCACTTCTTTAGTAGCAACGTCAACTTCTTTTCCTGGGTTTTTACAACGTCCAGGTACCCAGTAAAATTAGATTTTAATGTTTTGTGTTTCCAGTTAGGACAATTCAAAAAAGACATGAATACTTCTATGAGAATACTTTTTGTGCGCAAACAAAACTAAAATAACAATTTTGCCACCATTAATGAGAGTACCACGACGCATGTGTGTGGTGCTGCTGGCGGACGGTGGAGAAGAACTGTTGAATAAAGTGATTATTTTTGTTTTCTTTGCACACAAAAAGTGTTCAAGTAGCTTCATAAAATTACGGTTGAACCACTGATGTCACATGGACTATTTTAACGATGTCCTTACTACATTTCTGGGCCTTGAATGTGTCAGTTGCATTGCTGTCTATGCAGGGTCAGAACGCTCTTGGATTTCATCAGAAATACCTAATTTGTGTTCCGAAGATGACGGAAGGTCTTACGGGTTCGGAACAACATGAAGGTGAGTAATTAATGACAGAATTTTCATTTTTAGGTGAACTATCTCTTTAATTAGTTTTTATTTGGTCTAATGCTAAAATGATAGCATTAGCTTCAGCAGTAAACACTGAACTAGAAATTTGAATTCCACTTTTATGATGATTAATGATTAATACAGCTGAAACGGGTTCTCCAGACTTTGATCCATCTGTATATACGCCCTGATAGCCAAGATTTGTTGTAACAACAGCAAAATATTCATGTATTAAATATAGAAATCTGCATTTTCCCAAACTTTAATCATGTGTATGAGAACTTTTTCAACCTTGTTTTGAAAGTGTTCTCACCTCCAAATCACAGAGCGAATTTCATCCGAACTCTGGGCTCATTTGGCAACACACCTGACTGTAATTTTCAAATGAACCCGAGGACCTCGATAAGCCCCCGACCTTGACATCAGGTGTGTTTGATCGAGTTGCAACTAAACTCTGCAGGAAATTAGATCTCCAAAAGTGAGATTGAGCATCCAAGGTAAATGGAAAATCACAGGCCTGCTTCAGTAATGGATGGTAATGTAGTCACAAGCTACGTAGTGTCACAGTGATCCTAATTCTGTTGGTACACACCCTGAGAACTACAGAGGCCCAGCTCAGATCTGTGAAACAATCAGGAGAAGCACAGTGAAGAGAATCTGATTAGCCCCACTCGAGAGTCCAGTCCAGCTCCACCATTATCCCATTACTGCAGTGTGTCCTCTCTCTGCTGCAATTAAGACAAACCTTCAGAGACATAAGAGCTCCATCTCTTTACGGCAAATGCCATCCATCAAACATTTAGCTTCATATCAAGGGAGAGAGCGGTCGAGGCTCTTTATCGGCATGTCCGTTCACTCCAGAGCTGGTATGAAATCACGCCGGCGAAGCTCTGGGCATCTCTGAGGCGAGTCAGCCAGGCTGATGCGTCCTACGGGGCTCTGTGGGGGTCGAGAGGCTGGACTGATGAGATAGGATCTGATGTGTCCTTGCCAGCTGTGGAAGTTTAATTAAAACCTGCAGACACGCCACCGTGGGAAGTGCGAGTGTGAGGCGAGAGACAAAGCCAGAGTGTGCAAGATTTGTTGTCCAAAACAAGCAGATCAAGATGAGGTGGGTCCTGTGCTTGCTTGGCGAGGGACGTCATGGATATTGCAAGAAGCGGGGCATGAAGGGATGGTGATTTAAAGTACTTGTAGCTAGTGGATGAGTGGGGATGTAAATGAAGGTTGTGATGGGTCTTGTTAGTGGGTAACAAGCCATGGCACTGATGTCACTCCTCAGAATGAGATAAGAGGCGTAGAAGAGACAGGTAGAGGCTCTCGAATTCAAGCGTGATATATGGCAGCTAGATTCCACTGCAAGACTCAATGGTTTGTTCCATTTGCATGCACTAAAGCTCAGCAAAACACTACAGGTGATCTGCTCAGTTCAGAGAGACATTGTAGTCAACACCTGAATTTGGTTTTAGTGTTTTGATAATCATCCCCAATTAGTTTTGTTTCCAACCTACAGCTTGATATTTTGGGGAAGAGGCTGACATTTGCCTCCTATTTTTAGTCAAAAAAAGTGGAAAATGGCAAGAAGTTACGGAGAAGAATGAGCAGGAATAGGTTCAGGAGCAGCACAGCCAGACTTTAACCAGGATTATTATAGTTAACAAAGGGGGCATGTACACAACTCATTTAAAAAAAAAAAAAAAAAAACGATTTTTTAATGCATTTTGGCCTTTCATTTACACAACAACAGCATTTTGGGGGCCTAAAAAAGAGAACTTTTGAAAATAGGTTTCAAAGTGCAAGTATTTGAAAACGATATTATTATCGTGTGTATCGTACGTGTAAACTACAAAAATGTGAAATTGCGAAATGCGCATGTTTATTACATGTTCAGTCTATGTGTGCAGTCACGTAAGCGTTTCTTTACAAAGCAGCACTGCCAATACTGAACTGTCATGCACAGTACAGCGTTTTTAGTAGTTTTTGCGAATCTGTGCGAAAGTGATGGTTTTCATAACTTGCCTTCTGAATTTTTCAAAAACGCAAAGGAAAAAAAAATCAGTTTTGATTACAAACATACCCTAAAACTAAAGCTAAATCATAAAAAAAACATTGTTACTTGAAATAGAATAAACATTAACTGAAGAAATAAAATAAAATAAAATAAAATTGTTTCCAACATTTCTAATTTTCATTCAGTTTAACTTGATGTACTTTGAAATAAAAAAAAGTCAAAAATTACACAAACACAAAACAAAATAACTAAAACTCTAACTAAAATTAAAATTAAAAATATAAAAATACAAACTAATTCAAAATATTAACAAGAAACTATAACAGTATTTCAATGATGCTAAAATAGCACTGACTTAAACCAATATTATCTACTTAAGGAACAAAGCTCAATGTATCAGGAGCATGTGCACAAGCTGCTGCTCCAAGGTTGACTTAAATATTGATTTTAAACAATAAAACTACCAAAAAAGCAATCTCCACAGTCATTGGTTTACCTTTGAACAAGGTATTTGTCAGGGTTCTGTCGTGTGTGTCATGTGTTCCCGCCTCTTGTGTCCTTATTTGGTTTGTTTCCTGTCCTTGTTTCATGTGATTATTAGTTAAGTCTGTCCAGCTGTGTCTCATTAACCTGTCTATATTACTTCATGCCCGTTCTGTTTCGTATTGTCTGGTCTACTCGTTACTCCCCGGTGTTCCTGTCTGTGTCAGCCTTGCCTTGTCCTGCCTTGTCTTGCCCTGATGTCACCATTAAAGACTATTATTTGAGTTATATCCTCGTCTGCGTGTTCCTGTGTCCTCCCTCGTGTGTGCACCGTGACAGTATTAATCTGAAAATAAATAGTTCCAGTGACTTTCTATCACCTACTTATGGGTAAAATCCTTCCCTACCTGGAAATAATTCTCAGTTGTTGTTGTCGCACTCAAAAAGATTGTGACAGGAGGGAAACTAGGGAATATGATGAGATATTTCGCACAAACAAAACATATTTACCTGTGTTGTTGTCACTGTCATTCTCATGCAGTGACACCTCCCTACTTCCTTTCAGGATGGATGAGGGGAGAGAAGCATGGCAGAGATTGTGTTTAGGAGGCAAAGGCAAATGGTGCATTTGGAAAACAGTAGGAAACAAAAATGCGACATTCAGAAAGAAGAAGGAGCGAGACAAAAGTAGCTTGTGAGACAAACACTGAAGAACTTGTGGAGGTAAAACAATGTGCAAAGAGGAAAGCAGACAAGAAAACAAGCTCGACAAGATACTGTAGATCGCACACTCTTGCTTACTTTTGAAAGGCTAAAGCAAACGTCTAGAAATAAATACCCGCTCTAATGAGAGAGGTGACCTATCGATTGTCTGGAAGGGAGGTGAGAGGGCTGACAGAGAGCCAGGAAGAGGATGATAGAGGCTTCTGTGAGACAGATTGAGGAAAGAGACTGTGGAACCATAACAAAGGCCTGATCCTGTCCAAATGAGAGCAGTCAGAAATAATCCCAAAGAGAGCGCTTCTGATTTATGATCTGACAATATCCGCCTGAAACGCTTCTCTCTCAAACACTGTGCCCCAGTCACCATTTACAGGCAACCTAGACAGAAAAAGACACACTGCAGAGAGGAAAAAGACAGCTAGTGCACATTAATTACCTGCAACAGCAGGGTAAATGGTAAGCGGGGAGAAAGATTAAATACTACATTCCAAGTGGACATTTTCGCTAGCACTGACCAGGCTTGTTTCACAGATATATACACAGCTAACTGCTGACCTTTCCTTTTATCTCACTTGTCTAGACCATGCAACTTCATGTAACTGAGGTGAGCAGAAGACAGATGTTGGCCACGCTGGTAGTTGAACACGACAGTTGTGAACACCTAATCATGTAACACTGAGTTCAGTTATTTACACGAGTGACACCTGTTTTTTATAACCACATTCCATCTAGTTGGTACACAACTGTACAATTTTCACGTTTCAACTTAAAAACTTAAGTTGCTGCCTTAAAATTTTAAGTTAAATCAACTTAAAATTCAAAGTACTTTTAAGTTGATTTAAGTGTAGTGTAGGTTTGTTGATGGCAAAAAAAGAAGACAAAAACATGACAAAAAAGAAAAAAAAAACTAAAAGGCAAAAAAAAAAAATCAGATTTAAATAGCACAATAATCTGATAATCAAGATGGAAAGATAAATTTAAAAAGGTAACAATTTACAATAAGTTTCCATGTGTTAAGATTAAAATATTTCTTAAGAATATATTAATCTTAGCTAATATTAAAATTAAAAGCTGTATCTGTTAATATTAATGAACCTGAGCTAACATGAACTAACAATGCCAAGTTGTATTTGTATTACCTGTACTGTAAAAAAAAAAGAAAGAAAGAAAGAAAGAAAGAAAGAAAAAAACTGTTACATTTCTGTCAGGACTCTACAGCACAACGCAATGCACTGCAAAATGAATATTAATACAGTATATTGTGCCCTATTTTATGGATTTATTATTATACTATTATTACTATACTATAACTTATTGTAACTTTAGTTAGTGCATTAGTTATAATAGACATAAAATATGAAAAAATAAATAAAATAAAAATATTTAAAAGTTTAATAAACAAATGGAAAAATGTATAAAAATGATTAAAATATAAGTATTAAAAACATTTTAAAAATCTGATTTAAAAAACATCTGAAAAAATTTGAAACAGATGAAAAACAGACAAACTGGTAAAAATCTGTTTGAAAACGCGGGGGAAAAAATCCAATAAAAAGACAAAAAGGATTATATTAAAGGGATAGTTCACTTTGAAATTAAATTTGATATCTATCAGCTTACCCCAAGGGCATCCAAGATGTAGGTGTCTTTTTTTCTTCGGTAGATCCAATTTTGATATTTTTAGGTCAAACCGTTCTAGTCTGTCAGTCATATAATGGCAGGTATAGGTCACTGTCTCTATAAGAGGGAAAAAGAACATGCACAGAGAAATCCAAATTAAACAATTCCCCATCGTAACTACACATTGATGGCCTAAGACACGAAACGAGTGGTTTGTGTGAGAAAACGAACAGTATTTATATCGTTTTTTACCTCTTGTACACAACCATGTCCAAGTGATCACGCATCCGGTGTGTGACGTGTGTGCGCGCGCTCTGGCTTAGTCTGCGCGAGAGATCACTTCCGGCGCTTTCCGGCGCTTGCGCAGACTAAGCCAGAGCGCGCGCACACACGTCACACACCGGATGCGTGCGCGCACTCAGATCACTTGGACATGGTTGTGTACAAGAGGTAAAAAAACGATATAAATACTGTTCGTTTTCTCACACAAAAGGCCATCAATGTGTAGTTACGATGGGGAATTGTTTAATTTGGATTTCTCTGTGCATGTTCTTTTTCCCTCTTATAGAGACAGTGACCTATACCTGCCATTATATGACTGACAGACTAGAACGGTTTGACCTAAAAATATCAAAATTGGATCTACTGAAGAAAACAAGACACCTACATCTTGGATGCCCTTGGGGTAAGCTGATAGATATCAAATTTTAATTTCAAAGTGAACTATCCCTTTAACTCCTACACTGTCACAACACTTTGCAGCGTGTAACAAGCTTGGCATTTTTATATTTCTATACGATAATATTGCATTTGCAGACAGCTAGGATTCATTTTCTAGCTGAACAAGTGGCTGAAGCCGTTTCAGAAATGCTTACTAGATTTTTCACTGGGAGAGACTGCATTTGACTTCAGAGAGTCAGAGATTACAAAATTTACAACAGTTATTACATATCATTTCAAAGTATTGTTCTGTACATCAAAGGACAGATTTCCTTTTTTTATCATCTTATAAACCTGGAGCTTTTGAAGCGTTTAAAGCCATTGAAGCTTTTACCACATAAACATGACAGCCACTTCAAAAATCATCCCTACATGGCCGACACATTAAAAGCCAGTGGGACCACTTCCAAATAACAAGCAGCACAGTTATTTCTGCAGAGTAGTTTATGTGCCAACAACACCGCCATAGCACCGTCAAAAGAGTGAAATAATTCATTTGCTGAGGTTTAAGTGGGGCTTTACCACAGGGATCCCTCACTCACTCGTGTTTCTTGTTCCTGGGCAGCTGAGTGGAGAAGTGTGACATGGGTGAAGCTGAATGATCTGACAGCACCGTGTGCTGTCTGCTAAATTTAATCGTCTCTGTGTTTGGACTCATCAAATATGAATTTAAAGTTTTTACTTTTCAGGAGAGTGAAAAAAGAAATGGCGTTACATCTCAGACCAACTGATGGCAATTTTACTGCAATGTAATGAAAGTAAACAAGAAAAAATGGTCACACTTTATTTTAAGGTCGCTATTAACATACCATTAACTACAACTTTTGCTTCAATAAACTTCTAATTTGCTGCTTATTAATAGTTAGTAAGGTAGTTGTTAAGTTTAGGTATTGGGTATGATTAGGGATGTAGAATTTGGTCATGCAGAATATGTGCTTTATACAAACTAATAAACAGCCAATATGTTAATAATAGGCAAGGTAATCAACTAGTTAATAGTGAGAACTGTTCCCTATACTAAATTGTTACCGAAAACATATAGTAGTGGAGAAAAAAAATCCAATAAAAAAGACAAAAGAAAATCTGATAAAAACACACACAAAAATGTTGATCAAATCAGATAAAAAGTCTATTCTGATGAGTAGCATCTTAGCCACTTTCACGCACAGCTTTTTCCATAATTTAACAGCATTTTTCCATTTAGAGGTCATGTGTGAATAAATTGCTGAAATGCTGGCAAATCCACGATTTTACTGTAGTGTAATGAAAGTGGCTTCGATCTTAATATATTGTCTGCATGTACTTATTTTTGGCCTTTATTGAAGGTGAAAAGATAATGCTATATTAAAGCAACAATTTAATGCATATACAGTGAAGCAAATTATACATACAGCTATATTAAAGTAGGTCAAGTAAAACTAAATTGCCTCCACAGAGTGTGTGTACGAGGCAAGACTTGACTACACACGTAATTTAACTACAAGCTCTATAACGTGCCTATATTTCTAATGTGCTGAACAGCCTCAGTAATAGTTCACCTTCGTATCTGTGTTTAGCATCTTCGATTAAACAGTATGCTAGCTGACTGCGTAGCATTGCAGCCCTATGCTTCCCTCATGAGTTTCCGTGAACTACTTGATGCTTAAAGCCCAAGATCAAAGAGAGTGAGATTATTTGATGGTGTTACGACTGCGACAGTGCTGCCCGTTCTAGGTCTATTTGAAGGGAACGGGGTGGCTTACCGAGCAGTGTGGGATTGTCAATTGGCCCTTGAGCAGTTTTGAGCAAGAAAAACCAGCATGTCTGAGGATGGCAGTTGGGGAGTTTGAGCTCTCAAACTAAAGTAGTGAGCATTTTCAAAATGGCCTTTGATGACTGATATTGATTTGTTTAATTACTTTTTAATGATTATCTTTTTTATGCCATTATCATGAATTTTTAATGTTTTGTTCTACTTGCTAATATATAATTCCTTTGTGAACTGAATTGCTTGCTACAAATAATCTATTAAATATGTAGCATAAACTACCAGTCGAATGTTTTTGAACAGAAAGATTTTGAATATTTTTTAAAGAAATCTATTAATCTATCTAAAATAATATTACAAAATATTTCTATTTCAGATAAATGCTGTTCTTCTGAACGTTCTATTCATCAAAGAAACCTGAAAAATTCTACTCAGCTGTTTTCAACATAATAATAATAAACAGATGTTTTTTTGAGCAGCAAATCAGAATATTAGAATGATTTCTGAAGGATCATGTGACTGATGATGCTAAAAATTCAGCTTTGAAATCACAGAAATAAATGACATTTTAAAATGTATTCAAAGAGAAAACAGTTATTTTAAATAGTAAAAATATTTCAGATATTTACTGTTTTTGCTGTACTTTGAATCAAATAAATGCAGACTTGGTGAGCAGAAGAGACTTCTTTAAAAAAACATTACAAATCTTACTGTTCAAAAACTTTTGACTGGTAGTGTATATTTACATTTAATTTAATGAAATACATTAAATGTTAATAAAATTAAATAATATATTAAAAATGATTTATTTGTAAAGGCAATGTTTTAATAATACTTCATGCTTTTTATGTTCATTAACCACACTGGTGACCTTTTTGTGTTTCAAGTACATTCTTCTACCTTTTAAATAAATGCAAATTAGAAAAGCTTTGTACAGAAATTCATTTTACTCGCAGATTTTCACAAATCTTGATTGCAAAATGAGAAGAAAACTATCAATGAATAAGAACGAAGGCCAAATATGATATTTAAAAGCAGGCATGCCATGTCATTAATGAATACTCCTAAAATACGTAGTGGATGTATGCGTTTTGACCATTTTTTTGTGTAAAGTGTGTGACCTCACATTGAAGGTCCTAATGTGATGGCACAGGGATCTATCTCGTAATATCTGGCACCCATTTACTCGCCCTGACGGGTGCACCTACATTCAAAGCCATATCACTCCTTTCAGTTCACTGACCTCCTCGTGCTCCTATTCTTTCCCCTCTTCTATCCCACTGCCTCATCACAGACAGGCATTGTGAGGACGTGCCCGGCAATTAAAGCCAGCCTGGCGCCGGGGCTAATGAGATTCCAGAGCTACACTCTCTCCCTAACACCTCGCCAAGGTTATCGGCTAGCAAGCTCGCCCCACACACCGCTCCCAGCGGACCCCGGCAGAGAAGCTCTCTACTGAGGCAGAGCTACAGAAAAAGCCAAGATAATGTTAACTCCTGAAATTCATTTGCTCTGCAAGGGAAAGCAAGAGAGAGACGGGGGGAAAGGAAGAGGAAAAGGAAGGGAATGAGAGAGAGCGAATGCGAGAGACCGAGCAGCCTCATTAGTGTTTCAGTCACAGCATCACTTTCTGCTCACGCCAGGCTTACATACTGAGGAGAAAAGCTGCAGTGGAAAATCACCTCACCTCTGACAAGTGCTGTTCACCAGGCAGACACAGAACAATAACGGTGTCTTACAGTGAGGCCTCCACCTCGCTCTCGCTTTCCCTCTCTCTCTCCCCTTCTTCTCTTTCTGCATGCTGTTCTCTCTTTTATCAATAATGGATATGGTTTGAGAAGCTGTAGGTTTAAAAATCCAAATAATACAATATATAGAGCAATACATTTTTTTTACATTTAAAAATTGTCTATAATGGATTTTTGCACCAAAAACAATTTTTACTTTAATTTTAATTTAGTTATTCAGTTTCATAAAGTGCAGCGTTCTAAAATTCCTCTAAATGTATTATAAATGTAAAATTAAAATAAAAAAGATTTTTCAATTAATTAATTTAAAAAACTAGAATTATTGTAATTTCTAAAATAATTCTTTTTTTTCTATAATTGCTATTGGATCTTAATTATTGCTATAGTCATTTTGTTAGCTCACAATAATTTAGATAATATTTGCACTTTCAAACGTTCATCTGCCATGCCACAGGACAAAATTCTACATTTTTAAAATGAACAAGAGAACAAGAAAGTCCTTTTATAGGTGACCTTTTATAGGACTAACAACATGCATAACTAAGGGGAAAAAATGAATGTCATGATGTTGAATATAAAAGATCATGGACATGTTGAATAATTATGAAACTTTCCACCCTCTCTCTGACCTTGACAATTAAACAGATTTTATTTAAGTTTTGTTTTTTTGTCTACTGTACCTTTAAGACTAAACTCTTAAGAATAAATTAACAAAAGGGGTTTTCGCAGTGATGACATAGAAGAACCACTTTTTTGAACTTTTCAGTGAACAATTAAGAACCTTTTGAGGAATGAAAGTGTTCTATGAATGTTAAAGTTTTTCAATGGAACCATAGAAGCCAATAAAGGACCTTTATATGTATATAAAAGAAAACTGTTTTGGTTGGTTAATCACTGGAATAGTTAGCCCTAAATGTGCTCATGGTTCTGATGACATAACCATAACAATTTCTAAATGAATCTTTACGATTATGTACAGCTTAGTTTTGGGCGGTGTAGGCGGACTGGAAAAGTAGCTTTGCGCCAAACCTAATCAAAGTCTTCTATTTCAAAAGAGTAATGTTTGATACTATGTTTCAACCTAAATATGCTGACTAAAAATTGAGAGCAGACAGACACTAACTCACTTGTCCATTCTAGAGCCAAAACAGAGGGAAATATACAGTATTGGATTATCCTCTGTAAACATAAAAAATGGAGCAGGGGATGAGAAAACAAACACTGCTAGCTTCCCAAAAGGAGTTGAGGGCTATTCTTCACAGCACAGAGAGCAGCTGGGGGTGGAAAGCCCTAGTCTCACCAGATTTACTGTTGTGAGTCACATCAAAAGCAGAAAATATCCACTATAAATAACTTCAGTGGCTAGCGCTCAAACCCATGTTTTTCAGTTTAGAAGAGACTCTTCATGCAGGGAGAGTGGGATGCTGTGGGGCTGGCTGTGAAGAGGAGCTGCTCAATGCCAGTTTGTGTCAGTCAGTGTAGACGAAACCCCCTTACGGACAAATTCTAAACAAGGCCTACTGAGAATGTCAGAAAAAGGAAATCTGCCAGAGGTTCCTTTAGGATGAGACTTGAAATTTCTGGGTCAGATTTGATCACAACATGCCGAGTCAGTGGCCAGATGTTTAAGCGATTTGGTGACTCTGCTTCAAGGAGGCTTATGAATAAATCAAAATTCTAAAATGACATACTGACATGGAACATATAAGGGGACAATTCACTTAAAATCATCATTTATTTACTCTCATGATGTTCCAAACCCATATGACATAGAACACACACACATAGACACACACACACACACACACACACACACACAAAATAATAAAAATACCAAAAAAAAAAAAAAAAAAATTGTCTCGAATACTCTTTCTCACACATATGTGACCCTGGACCACAAAACCAGTCATAAGGGTCAATTTTTTCGAAATTGAGATTTATACATCATCTGAAAGCTGAATAAATAAGCTTTCCATTGATGTATGGTTGATGTATTGTTAGGATAGGACAATATTTGGCCGAGATTCAACTATTTGAAAATCTGGAATCTGAGTATGCAAAAAAAATCAAAATACTGAGAAAACTGCCTTTAAAGTTGTCCAAGTGAAGTTCTTAGCAATGCATATTACTAATCAAAAATTAACTTTTAATATATTTACATTAGGAAATTTACAAAATATCTTCATGGAACATGATTTTTATTTAATATCCTAATGATTTTTGGCATAAAAGAAAAATCAATAATTTTGACCGATATAATGTATTTTTGGCTATTGCTACAAATATACCCCAGCGACTTAAGACTGGTTTTGTGGTCCAGGGTCACATATACAGTAGTGATTCACTTTCATGCCTCAATAAGGATATATATTGAAAAAAGATATGTGTGTGTATAAAAATATATATATTTTGATATCGTATTAATACTACACATACAATAATATCATAAATAATTCAGCACCATTTGACACTGGTTAACACTCCAACATAGTAGGTGGCAGTATTGCCCTGTAATGTCTTTACACTTCTCTACACTCTTAGGATATGTCTACACAGATCCACGAAAATGACTAAAACACTGTGTTATGCCAACACTATCTCACGACCAATTTGTATGTATTTTACGAGGTGGCTAATTCGTACGAATTCATACAGACTCACTTGTACAACCTCACTTGTATGATTTTGTACGATTTCTGAGGGGTAGGTTTAGGGGCGGGGTTAGGTGTGGTCCTTCGTACGAATTCCTTGTAAAATACGTACCATTTTTCACAAATTGTGCAAATTCGTACGAGTGAGGTTGTACGAATTAGCAACCTAGTACAATATGTACGAATCGCCATGAGATCTGATTGATTATGCATGCCGGGCCACTATAGACTGAACACGTTATGCGCATACACATGACTTTGTCACAAATTCACATTTTTGTAGTTTACACAGAGATGATAATTATATCATTTTCAAAAACCTGCATCGTGAAACTCATTTTCAAAGTTTATGTTTTCAAAATGCTGTTGTTGTGTAAATGCCTCCTTATTTTAAGTGTGATCCATTGACCAAAAACACCACAAAACAAACAAAATTAAAGATGAATTTGACCAATTTTTTAAATAAATTTGGCCGATTTTTTTATTCAAACTGTCTATAGATATTACAATAATATCATTATTATTCATTCTTTTGGCCATAACAATCATGTAATGAAAATATGATATTTGTTATATATCAATATAAATCTTTATTAACCAAATATTTGATAATGCTTATTTTCTTTCCAAAACCACCTAATAGTAAAACACGAGAAATGTAAGATAAAATGGAAAATAAGAAATAAAATCAGGATAAAAAGTTGCAATTGTGACATTATTAAAGTAACTGTGAGATGATAAGTCACAAATGCATTATTTATTTATTACTATTACTATCTCTTCATCCTTGTCTGAATGTGGCCAGCACTGGGACTGTTCTCCAAAGGCACACACTGCCATTATGGGATGTGTCCCCTGGCAGCTCAATGCATCAGACAGTCTCAAAGACGGAAATCCAGTGGGCGTCAAAGGTGACGGCTACTCCGACTACCTGACAGCCCACTTCCTTCAACCATGGCATCCGTCGGAAAGAACCTCTAGCACTGGAAGACTAACAGACAGTGTCCTCCATTGGGATTCAAATGCTCTTTGGAACCACATGACATTCTGGGAGTATCTTACAAACGGCACATTATTCTTAATGCGGCTCAAGTTTAATTAGCATGAGGCTATTCATGCTGAGATGTAGCAAGTAAGCTCGCTATTGCTTTGAGATGTTGTCGCTATTGTCACTATACCAAGCGGCGGCTGTAACTTAACGTGATGTGATTTAAGGGTATTAGGAGAGGCGGTGATTACAACTCAAACTCACAGATGTGAAGGAGCCCGTCGCTTGGCGTAGTTAGCATGCAAAGTTTAGCATGCAAATTCAGCGGTTCAATGGGGCGACAAACATGCACATTAGAATCGCCGACACTCAAAACAAATCTTCTCGCCCTGCTCTCAACATGACACGTTCCACTAGCCAAAACCCCCTGCAAACAATTAAGCCACAAGGCTTTTAAGTTCACTCATCTTTCGTTTTAGTCACAATTGTGAACAAAACCGTGTTCTTACCGATAAGCCTGATAGAAAGCTTTATTATGCTATTTAACAAAGGAATAAATCGGCCCCTTTTTCTCTCGCGCCGAGCGGCATACAATGCACTCGACAAAAGAACGCTCTGGCCTGACAGGCTCGGCTCACCTTCGCTGTGGCTCATTTGAATATTCCCATCATGCTTCATTTCAGGGTTCAGCCAGGTGGCGAAATGGGGTAAACCAAACACTTCTAAATGAGAGGCTTTCTAATGCGCGCTAAGAGACCTCTCTTATTTTCATATTTCAGACCAACCTGTGACTTTGTGTCTGTAATTTGCATGAAACACAATTGTTCATCTAATACAGATGGGGCCTGATTGAATCTTTCCTTTTCATTTAATCAAAAAGAGGACAATTGCTGTATTTTTCTCAAGAGCACCTTTGGCCCAGAATGAGACGGTAGTGATTGTTCCAAAAGAGTTTTTGTGTTATTACTTATATTCATAAATCTTTTATTTACCATTTCATATCAGTATCTAGGAGTTTTCCCTCCCCCGTGGGACTGGTTTGTAATTGAGATTGCTCCAGAAGACCATAGCCTTCTGATCCTGTCACATTCATTTCCTGCTTCTGCCTCACAGGAGAATTCCAATTACACCTGCCATCTATCTGGTAGCCTTGGCGCTCCGTGCCGCTCGCTGTTTGTGCTGGAAAAGTGTTTGCATCAAGGAAAAAGGGAGGGTTTAATCAAGAGGAGGATGCAAAAAGTGATTGCCAGGAGGGAAGATTGCTGAACTCATCAATGGCATGCTCGTCAATAGTGAAGTTAGTGGTCAGGCTGCAAATCGATGGAGACTACAGGGAATAGTGGAGAATCTTCTCATGCAATACTTTGGAAATAGTTGTAAGAATGTGTCATTTTATATATAATATAAAATTAAAAATACAGGAATATTTGCTGAGAAAAATCACTATATATATATATATATATATATATATATATATATATATATATACACACAAACATTTTTGTGACAAAAGCATTAAAACGTGGTTTTAGAAGTGTATATACTGCTTTATTTCATACTTGTTTCTGGTTCAAACTCTAATCTGTTTGTCATCAGAATTCGGTCTGTTCAGTTACTCGGTCTGAAAAAGTGGTTTTGGAACTGCATTTGGAATAGGTGGTCTGTCGATTCATACGAATCCCTTCTAAACGGCGTTTAATACCCAACTTGGACTTTGACAGTTTTGATGTTTTTGAAAGTCTCTTACTAAGTCTTCATTTATTTGATCAAAAATGCAGTAAAAACAATGATATTATGAAATATATACATTTAAATTAAGCCATTACTCTAGTCTTCAGTGTCACATGATCTTTCAGTAATCATTCTATATGCTGATTTGGTGATACGTGTGGAAATATGTTTTTTCTGGATTTTGTTAAAAAACAGCATTTATTTGAAATAGATTTTTTTTCGTAACAAGTTTTTGCTGTGAATTAATTTCACTTAATTTAATACAGCATATAATCTCTTTGATAAAAAATACCTCTGATGGTAGTACACAGCCTATATGAATAATCACACTTAATTAACATTACTTTGACAGACTTTGTCAAAACATCCCAACAGAGAACAGTATATCTCAGTTACTGAGTCTCACTTTCCTCAAGACAAGCTTCAGTTAATGTGCTCAGTAACAGTCTACAGTGGGCACAGTTCACAACCATCAAACTCAATAAAACCCACATCAATCATCACATATTTGGCCCTACACAACACTACAGTTGCGAAGTGAAATTACTCCGGCTATTTACAATCTATTTTAATCTTTTGGATCAGTCTGTGGGTTGTGCTTTGGGAATCTGGGGGTACTAACTGGCAGATAAGTACTCTTTGATGGAGCGGCTCCTCCTCCTGTCTCGTTGTCATGCATGAGTGTGCGTGTAGTACTCTTATGCGTGTGGCAGAGGCAGCAGACTGTGAAACAAGCCTTCTTCACTCAAACTGAGAGCTAATTGGGTGTGGCTGAAACAATATGGCTTCCTACGGCTCAGTAGAGACAAATGGCCCCACTCCCGAAGATGGCAAACTTTGCTCTTCCAGGGCATCCAATCAGCTTAGACAATCAACAAACATCGGGAGGATCCATTGTAAATCTCGCCATGACAGGCCACTGAAATGAGAGATTTTACTCAAAACGACAATAACTGTCAAATAGAAATAGGATTAGGATTTCTGTGTTGGAGACTCACATTGCACATCGTGAGTGAGAGATGTCATCATGACTGCATTTTGCTGTTTGAATTGAGTGATTTTTCAGGTTGAGTGAAGAAAACGTAATGTTATTTGAGATCGGAGTAATGCTGGAATTCATCTAACGACGGCATGAATGATTCGTACATATTATCAGCAATTGTTTTCAGCAATGAAAAAGGGTAAACAAAGAGACGGCTGATGGGCTGAGAGAAAATTCTCCCACAAGGATGCACACTAAACTGCCGAGATTCAACCACTCTCACATGCATTTGTCCTCTCTTGTCCTCCATGTAATATCCCAGGGACTGTCTTTGAATGATTCACCCATATCACTCTGGAGCTCATGCAATAAGCTAGAACACAAATTGAAAGCTAGTTTCTTTAACCATAATATTATGTTCAGTTCAAATTCTCTTTATGCTGTTTATGATTGGGGTTCTGTGATGGACTGGCCATCAGGGTGTTTCCCTGCCTACGGCCTGATACAGTGGGATAGGCTGCAGAATCCCCACAGCCCTAGATAGGGCAAGTGGTCTGGATGGATAGATGGATGCATGAACACAATTGGATAGATGGATGGATAGATGGATGGTTGAATATGAATGGAAGGACAGATGGTTGAATGAATGGATGGATATATTAACATGAACGGATGGATGGAGGGATGGATGAATAAACATGAATGGATACGTGGATGGCTAGATGGATGAACATGAACATGCATGTGAATGGATGCATGAACATGGATGGATGAGAACAAATAGATCAACATGAATGGATGGAAGGATGGATGGATGGATGGACGGACGGACGGATAGATGGATGGACGAATGAGAATGGATTGATGTACGTAAATGGATGGATGGATGGATGGATGGATGGATGGGTGGACAACGGATGGATGGATGGATGCAAATGGATGAACATGAATAGATGAACATAAACGGATGTACGGATGTATGTATGTATGGATGGATGGATGGATAGATGCATCCATGCATGAACATGGATAGATGGATGAAAGAACGGCAATGGATGAACATGAATAGATGAACACAAATGGATGGATGACATATGGATGGATGAGAACAAATAGATGAACATGAATGAATGGATGGATGAACGAGAATGGATGGATGACGTGAATGGATGGATGAATGCAGGTGGATGATGGATGGATGCGGATGGATTAATGGATAGACAGACAGACGGATATTTTAAAAGTGAAAAATAAAAAACTTGAACTAACGGCCCTCAAAGTAATGTTTAGTTCCACTTCCATAATGAATCTCATATTAGAGATATTAAAGCTAAATTCTCTGTTTTATTCTCTGTTTAAGTAGGCATGCACCTTTTATCCAGACATTTGTTTTCATCCAGTAGATTATTTTTGTGGTCAAGTGTAGAAAAATATAATAAAACAAATTAAGTAAAAAATATTTACTCAATGTAATCTATTTCATTACATTTATATGCTTTATATCTGGAGTCTCTGAGACCCTAAAAATAAGTAATGAAAATTTTTCATGGTGGACATTTGATGGATTTTATCATATTGTTCCAAATCTGTATGACTTTCTTTTTATTGGCAGAAGATTTTTTGATGTTTTTGTCAACAGTGAATGTTGAAAATGAGAAACAAATCTAACTTTCTTCTTTTATAATAATAATTATAATAATTCATTACATTTATATAGCGCTTTTCTGGGTACCCAATGCGCTTTACATGAAAGGGGGGGAATCTCCTCAAACACCACCAGTGTGCAGCATCCACCTGGATGATGCGACGGCAGCCATATTGCGCCAGAACGCCCACCACACACTAGCTTATTGGTGGAGAGGAGACAGAGTAATGAAGCCAATCAGAATATGGGGATGATTAGGAGGCCATGATGGTCAGAGGCCAACGGGCCAATTTGGCCAGGATGCCGGGGTTACGCCCTTACTCTTTTTCGAAAGATTTTATGTTCCACAAAAAAGTCAAACAAGTTTGGAACAATATGAGGGTGAGTAAATGATGATAGATTTTTTTTTTATTTGTAACTGAACTATCCCTTTTGACATTCATCCCCAACGACATTTTTGTTGAAAGCTGACATTGTATAGTCTTTTTATGTTGAATTACATTATACTAACCATGACATTACTTTAGCCATTATGTGGTTTCACCCCAAATCGGCTCTGTGCACTGCATTCTGTAGTCTGTAGCTCTGCATGACATGAATTAGTGAATCACAGCAAGGATTAAGATGTAGTAGGTACACACACACACACAATCTCAAAAATGACTTGTTGCAGTTTAATGGCACCACACCGTAAAAGCCAATAAGTACTAACATTTGCAGTCAGCTACAAACCACAGTCTGGGTCTTCAGTCTCCAGCTCAGATCTTATCGGCATCCTGTGCAGAAGCAAGACCTAACTTATCTAAATTTGCCATGGACTCAGCTAGAGAAATCAATATCACACCATCTTTGTGCACAACAACACATAAACTACGACCAAAGGAAAACACACTTTACAATCTCTTGAATCTTCACCCTACACCTCTTCTACAAACACTAAATATCAAGTAGAGACAACAAGGAGGATACTTGTTTATCTTAGCAGTCTAAAGCGATGCACAATATCCTTTGTGCTATCAGTGTTTCTATGTTGTTGGGTTTCAATTAGCATTTTATGTCCAATACAATAATTTATTGTCCCCGCTAAATATCATGTGGACATACAGTAATGCCTTAAAGGAATAGTTCACTCTGAAATGAAAATTCTGTCATCATTTATTCACCCTCATGTCATTCCAAGGCTTTTGAAAAACAAATTAAGATATTTTAATGAAATCTTAAGAGATTTATTGCAAGTCCATTCCACCAAAACAACAAAAAGCAGCCTTCTTCTGAGGAGACAAACACATACTTTTACAATGTTTTATGAACTTTTTGAAGCATCAAAGTTTTTGGTGAAATGGACTTTCAAAGAAGGGACATAAATCTTTCAGTTTTCATTAAAAAAAGCTTCATTTATGTTTTGAAGATGAATGAAAGTCTGAAGGGTTTGAAACAACATGAGGGTGAATAATTGATGACAAAATTTTTAGTTTTGGGTGAACCCTTCAATGCTAATCAAAAATGAAATTTTATTTGAGAACATGAAATTCTACCCTTCGCTTTTCTGTGGAACACAGAAGAAGACATTTTGAAGAGTCACTGTCAGTTCATGGTCAGCTGAATATGGCTGGTAAGCTCCAAACATGTCAAAACAAGACCGTAAAAGCAACTGCCTTAACTACATAAATGTCAGTGTCTTTTTCAAATAAAGCTACCAAATGATTTGGAACATAGTGCAAAAGTCATTTGGAATACTTTTAAAGGTATTTTTGGACATTTTGAGAGCTGTGATCACCATAAACCATTGTGATATGGACAAGAGGTATAAAAATCAAAAGGTTTGTGTTCCATATTAACTATTAAAATTTTGGTGAGAACTACACTTCCATTTTTATTCAAAATGGCATAGAAAATTGCATAAGTACTATTGTGGCACATAAAATGAAGTGTTATTTTATGCACTTTTGAGTGATGGGACAGACATGTTAGTGTTTATAATTTATTTACATAAAAATTTAGAACAGTTTCTGTTGTTAAAGGTTCTTGTGGTTATTATTGTGCTTAAAAGTAGAGCTTGTAAGCTTGTTAATTTTACTTAAGTGAATTTTGCTTAATTCCCTGTGTGAGATTTACTTGAAAAATGTGCAAAAACCTGCAAAACCTTTTTTTTTTTAGGGCAGAATGCCAAATTAATAAAGTCATATTAAATTGTAAAATGTTTATGGCAATGTTTACTCATCTAATTTTATATCACTCTTAGGCACCAGAAATAACTGCTGGTCAGGCATTAACTGGCCATAATATCAAACATCAGGCCCTCTTCTAACTCCTGCATGGAGAGGCAGTAAACAGGATACATGCTGCAATTACAAGTGTGCATTTTTAATCAGAGCAGGGCCTCTGAGTCAGGGATAAGCATGTGACTCAGCCTCACATCATATGCTATATTATGTTTCAGAACCCAGAAGAGGTCTCACATGTCTCTTTATATACATTACATCAGTCTTCATACATATGTTCTGATATCAGAGCCACCACAGGATGCACAAATGAGTGCCTGGATCAATTAGTAGTACACAGCGAGCATTTGGAGAGCCCAACCTATGCTGGCAGAAACCCATAAAGACATATACAAAGAGGCAGACGGGCTGGAGTACATACAGCTGTATCCCCGTGAGGGCAGTTAGGGAAAAACGGGGCAGACAAAGCAGCTCAGGTAATTAAACTCCATTCATGCTGTTAGTGAGGATCAATACCGCCAGTTAAACCGCACACACTAAAGGCTAGTGGAGCTGGAATATTAAAATCTTTTCATATTTCAAAAAGTCACCATTAAAAGCAGGCCCCACAGATCCTAAATCTCACCCCATGGGAAAATTATCGGGTGTGTGTGGCACAATCCACCCTTGCCTGGATGTCAAATGCAGATTACAGCGATTGTGTCACGCGTTTCCCCCAGGGCTAAGCGGTTCTAAACGCACTTCAGAGACGGGGAGAGAAGAAAGCGGTGGCCGGGACCCCTGTGTGCGCCTGTTCCTGGACCCGGGTAGGGGGCGACGTGGGCAGCTTGTTCGCCGCTGCGGGGTGCCCACAGACAAAGGGGCACAAACCGCATGCCTACTACTAGGTTTCTCGAGACGACTCAAATGTTTAGGTATTTACCAGGACAAAGCCATCTGGTTTATCAACAAAGTGTAGCGTCTCTGTAAAGACCACAGAGACATACAGAGAATGATAAAGCGGAGACGTATCACGAAGACCACAGGGAAAGGAAGGGTTCAATCATAATTAAGAGAAACCCCCCACATTTCAGCTAATGAGATCCGGTACCCTGTTGGCATGGAAACGTGACAGCACATGCCCCCCATCTCCACAAGCCTCTGGCAGGAACTGCCATCTCGTCTAAGCAACAGCCTATGAAAGGAAAATGCAAGAATAATATTTAAAGCTTTGATATCATAGACGCGTTAAAATGGATGTATTTGTGCGTGTGTGTGTGTGTTGAAAGTGCACCTGTTGGAGGCGTGGAAGCGTGTCAGTAATCATTAAGTTAATGACAGGAACAATTATCCAGCAACATGAATGACAGCCTATGTGCCGCTCATCCATCATCCGTCGTTTTGACTGACGTGTTCAGGCTGCTTTTCTTAACCCTTACCATTACTGCTGAACACCATCACAAGGCAAAAGAGAATTGGACAGCTAAATGACGGCATTTATAAGCAATGACTCATAAGCTGCGTTTTAATTCACAGGGTCCCTACTCAGTGTTCACTGCTCACCACACACTTATGAATTTCACGTCACTTGACAAAATGTGTTTATATGGAATACCCTGAAACACATGTTATTATATTATATTATATTATATTATATACATTCACAATATCATTGCTTATACTGTATTTTTGATCAAGTGAATCAAAAATTGTTAAAAGTCTTACCAACCCCTAACTTTTGAACGGTAGTGCAGATGTCAAACCAAAAATTTTTCAGACACCAGATATAATTTTTGATTTTTTTTTTACTAGTTTTTGTTTACTAGTGGGTGCAGGACACTATAGGTCATTTGTGTAAGTGAGGATAGCAAAATAAAGTAAACTGTGACATATTATACCCAAAAATTCTTCTTACAGTGGACTACCAGTAAAACTGATAAAAAATTTGGGACCAAAAATTTGATTTAAACACTTTGACCTGACCATGTTTTGCTACATACCTTTCTATCAAAGTTATCTGACATTACCAAGATGAATTTGTTCTGACACAGTTTAACTCTTGAGTTCTTGTCATATTTTATTACCATTTTCTAAACTATAGCAAATAAACTGTGATAAAGTGAGAAAAAAAATAAATAAATATATATATATATATATATATATATATATATACTGTGCAATAAACAATTTGAGAAATGTAAACCCCTTATATTTAGTGTTTAAGTTCTTAAGTTCTTTTGTGATGTGCAAGGGCTGGAAGGTTAATTTTCCTCTCCACCTTCTGAAGTGATGTATTTGTTCCGTGCGATTTGGAATCTCACTTAAGATGGCCGAACACTCTCTTAGCAGGGCTGAGTAATTGGAACGCACCCATAGACATCACCTTGTGTAATGTTCTATTTTTGATGCCCAGTTAGCATCATGAGCAGGCAGAACACAGTGTGACACAAGGAAAAATGCTTCTGCAGTCCCACAGACCCACAAGTCTACACTTCTAACTATCAGACACAGGAAGATTTTCCTGCGAAATGACACCCTGGCACTGATGCTCTGAAGTCTGTGTGAAAGCAGACGCTCTGGGCTCTTTTCCTACGTGGGAAGAAGAGAAAATGCAACACGGTTTGACTGTAAACCCCAGACACAAACTGTCATCCGACATAATGACAGATATCATAATATTCACTCCTCCTTCTCTCTGTCTCACTTCTCACTTTCTCTTCATTGATCTGTTTGAAATCCAAACCACATGCACCTTTCATCAACAAACCACGTCACTTCTAGACAAATAGAAATGGAGTGACAAAATGTAGAGGTGGCGCATGGGTATTTTCTTATCAAGTTTCTTATTAGCAATAATCATAACCAAAGGATTTATATATTATATATACAAGTTTGTGGTCAGCAATGTTGGGGAGGTTACTTTGAAAATATAATGGGTTACAGATTACAAGTTACCCTATTTAAAATGTAATAAGTAGTATAACTTTTTCAATTACTTTATTACTATAACTAATTACATTTGATTACTTTTCTAAATTTCTATCAAATGTTTTCATCAGCTGTAATCATTTAAACCAGGCAGGGTTAACCTTACAGTAGGACTCAACACTGTTTACTGTCAGAATTTCAAAATCCTTCATCACTTGAATTAAGATTATAATCATTTCATTTTAAAGCACAGCCACCACAAAATCTGACTTTACCACCTCTTGTTACTTTGAGATCATTCTGAGGTTAAATACAGATTTAAAATCATAAGATATAGTTTAATGGCTATGATACTGTTTTTGAAATCAAATCTTTGCATAGCTATGACAGAAAACACTGGCATCAACGCCTTGGAAAAAACAGTAAATCTTAAAACATAAAACACATAAAACATAGCACAAAAAACAGTTATCGAATAAATGTGTCCTATTCTGTGTCTTAAACTCCTGAAACATTGGTGTCTCATATTTTAGAGCAGCCAATGCAATTTTGGAAAGAAATTAATCAAATATGTATGTGTGTGAAAATATTCAGATGTAACCCCCTTTGTAATTGCTAACATTTTCATAAGTAACTAATTTAATTACACAATTTTTCTTCAGATTACAGTTACATTTATTTTGTAATTAAATTAGGTAATTCTGTTACATGTAACTAGTTACTCCCCAACACTGGTGGTCAATACAATTTTTCAATGTTTTTATGTTTTTCATCAGCCATTACTCCAGTTGTAACGGGTTGTGCTGTCCAATGAAGGCAGGAAGACGAGGGGTACCAAATAAATGAAACGGAGGAAAACAAAGGATCCACAGCAATCAAACCAAGTTTACTTTAAGACAAGACAAAAGGACAGGAACTAAACTGAATGCTTATAAAGGAAACGGAACAAAGGAGCAAACGAGATGATTAATAAAACAGGTGGAAAGACTAAACGATGATTAACTAAACTAGGACAGGAAGAACCAAATATGGGCAAACAGGAACTAAACAGAAACAGACATGTTACAGTATCTCCCCCTCCCGGAAGGCGCGTCCCGCGCCGTAACAGGAACATCGAGGGAGGGGGGGCGGGCGCCCTGGAGGCTGATGCTGAGCCAGGATACGAGGAGCCTCCAGGGCGGGTCAGGTGGCCTGGAGTACCATGGCGGGACTGGAGGTTCTGGAGGCCATGGCG
>JAFVLL020023284.1:0-10458 GCA_021397915.2 Tor tambroides | reverse complement strand
ATAGTGAATTGGTGGGTTTTTGTTAAATGTGAGCCTAAATCATCACAATTAAAAGAATCAAAGACTTAAACTACTTCAGTCTGTGTGCATTGAATGTATTTAATACACAAGTTTCACAATTTGAGTTGAATTACTGAAATAAATGAACTTTTCCACAACATTCTGATTTATTGAGATGCACCTGTGTATGTATATATATATATATATATCAATTGCTTATTTTCTAACTCTTAGTTTTTCTTTAAAAAAAACTAACATTAGCTTTCCTTTTTTCTATTCTATCTACTCGTTTTCTTAAAAAAAAAAAACACCTTGCTACATGTACTGCGTTAGGCTAACTGAGACTTGTCATAGCGCTCGCATATTGTTGCTCTTTTGTTTGCTTCTATTGTCCTCATTTTGAAGTCGCTTTGGATAAAAGCATCTGCTAAATGACTAAATGTAAATGTAAATGTTAAAGGGATAGTTTACCCAAAAATGAAAATTTGGTCATCATTTACTCACCCTCATGTCAATCCAAAAATTATGAAAAAAAAGGCATTTTTGGGTGAACTGTTTTTTTAAGAACAGTGTGGAAATTGTGTCTGCAGCAACTGTCCATTCAAAAAGTAAGTATTGATTATTTAATATATAGAAACTAAAGTATTTATATTTCAATATAATTGGCACTAAGTGGCCCAAACAAAACTCTGAAGATTTGAAGAAGTTTTGAAGCCAGATGAATCCAATCGTTCTTCCTTATAAGCTATAAGCCACCTTTTGAACACTTTTTTTATGTACCCTGACTTTGGCACTCTAATTGGAACTTGGAAGTGCTTGCCAGCTCTGTGTGCAAAATGCATTAAATAATCAGTGAACAGACTGTGGGTGGTCTGTGGGCATGCCCAACAAAGTCTACTGTATGTTCCTGGAGAAAGTTAATCAACATTCCAATTCATCTTAATGGCAGTCGCTCAATTGGTGTTAAGATGGTGTAGATACATATACATACACTGTGCATCTACCAGGGATTAACTAAGTCATGCTAACCAGCAAAACCATGCTAAGACTCATAACTTGAGGTCACATAACTTGAGATGAAAACATATATAAGCATTATAAACCTACCTTGAAAATCGAATTCATAGCAGCTCCGCTGCTAATATCAAGATACATCACTCACAAGTATTTATCCCTCTGTATTTGCACACAGGAGCAGTAACCCATCATTGGGTTTAGACCGCACCACCACATAAAAAGAGTCTGCTCTCCATCGCCCTAATTTGCATGATGATAAGAACATGTATTACACTGATTCTGAGCTTCAGTGTTATCAGTGACATGGCCTTGATTACCTGCATGTAGCAAATTCCTGGATGGGCTGCGATTAGAGCACCAGATGCAGATAAGTCTCAACTGAATTTAGGGTTATCAGTCATCAAACGTCATTTACTACACAATCAGAGCTCTAATGAATTTTGGTACTACTTAGGCAGAAGTTTGACTTCAAACTATATGAATCAGCAAGAATCTTAACTCAATTTTTTTGTGTCTAACAGTCACTTTGCTTTATCTCAAAGAGGGAATTTACTAGATACGAGCTCTCTAACAGTGCCATTTGCATGTGCTGTCAGTGGCATTTTTGCATCCAATTCACTAAAAGATTTATGTAAATCAGGTGATGGTGCAAATAAGAGCTAGAAATGAGTGCTAAATGCTATTCACATGCCAAAATTCACCATCTTACAGGCCAGATATGAGTGGTAGGTTGTGGAAGATGCAACAGACTACCAAAATCTGGCATACTTTTGTATGCATAATCACTCTGCTACTTCAGTCAAGACACCTGAATTGGATCTTTAAAATTAAAACAGAACGATTTACAATAATTCATTTCTGCCATGGCTCTCAAATCAAATGTAGGCAGGTTTGAAACTGTGTGTTCAATTGTAAGACACTAAACAACATTACAATAACTGCACGGGCAAGCTGTGTAAAGACTATTTAAACATTATTGGGTGACACTTTATTTTAGGGTCTCTTATCTAGTTGCCTATTAGCATGCATATTACTAGAATATTAGCCATTTATTAGTAGTAATTAAGTACATAAAAATGCCTTATTCTACATGACCTTATTCTACATCCCCAATCCTACCCAATACCTAAACTTAACAACTACCTTACTAACTACTAATAAGCAGCAAATTAGGAATTTATTGAGGGAAAAGTCATAGTTAATAGTGAATATGTGTTCCCTTTTCTAAAGTGTTACCTGCTTGTTTTGTTCTTCACAGACAAAATAACAGCATACAGTAGGTTTGGGAACAACATTGACAGAATGACAGAATTTTGACCGAATGACAGTGAAATATTCTTTTCATTTGCATGCCACCGACACCTTGAGAGCCTGATTAAACTCGATTATGGATAGTTAGTGAATAAGTGAATAAGGTTTTCCTTCTGTCCCTCTCTTTCCCTTCTCTTTTTTCTTTTTTTTGTCTCGTTACATGGCATGCACACCCACATGCACAAATGTGAATACGGTTGTTTGTAATGGTTGCAGTTGTAAACCAAAGGTGGAAAGCAGTGACCTCACCTCGGCAGCAATTAATCACACAAGCAACACTACGTCTGCCATTATTAAACTCCCGCTGTTGAGGAGTTCATTAATTACATGGGCTCTAAAGGAGAGAAACGGGGCGGTGATTTTGAAAAGCATTTCCTTCCACTGCATTGTAATTTTAAACGTCTCTCTTCCTGCTTTCACTTGATCATCAGATACTTTTGTTTTTCAGCATTCTTCTGCCTTTGATTGTCCTTAGCAGTCTACATGTGCAAAAAAAAAAAAAAAAAAAAAAAAATCAAATATGATGAAGCTTCTTTTCCATTGCGATAAAAATAGAGCTCTTCTAAACACAGTCCACACAAAAGCAGTGCTCGAGGCCATAATGACTGGCTATTATTCAGGGTGAATGTTGTAACGGAATATATTTAGTGCGGTCTGAAGGAAGAAAACAGTGCATCTTGTATTCATATATTCATACATGCTGCCATTATGCATGGATTCTAATCTGTGAGCCAGCTTGCCACTGATTGGCTTTGCCCTCATCAATCGCTATAATTGTTTTTCTTCTCGTATGATGTCAGAAACATATAACTAATCTTGCCAAACTCTCAACCATTTTTAGCCAGTACCATACAGTATAAATGATTCAATCAAATCTCACCAGAGGGCATCTCAGGATATCACAGTTGACACATTTGCTAGACTAATTTACTGAATTTTTATGAGGATCGATTTTCCCAATCCTCATCACATCATTCTTGATTTGACGGGCATAAGGAACTGTAATGCTCAATAAAATCCTACACTACTTTTGAGGGACAGCTGTGGACTCAAAGCACTGCTCAAGGCACCATGGGTAAAAAAAAAATAAATAAATAAAAAAATAAAAAATAATGATAATACATAAATACAAACAAAATACATTTTTGATCCATACAATGACCACAACTTTCATTGAATGGGCAAATAGTAGATGTTTTACCAGTGATAGTATTCTTTAAAAGCATATTGTTTGCTTGAATAGGTCATGTGCTTCAAAACACAGTGTCCATGTGTACAAGAAGAAAGTTCAAGATAATGTTTTTTATCAGTTTTATTTTGACAAACAAGATGACACATCGTAACATCAGGATTGCATCAAAAGTGTTGTTACTGTTATAAAAACAGATTTCTGAGTAGCGTAATTAAAGGTTTCGAAATAAATATAAAACGCTCATCATTGTTGTCGTCGGTGAGTCTGGCCAATTGTGAAATAGCTGTGTTTTCATCAGAGCTTGTGCAGCCACTCTGGAGAATCTGCACTGGCCAAGACAGCTGGCTGCTCTCAAATCTTGTTGAACTTTGAAAAAATACGTCACACCGATGAACTATTGGCTTTAGCTCATATGAACAAAATTTCTGACTGATATTCACTGCTTAAAGTCTGATTGGTGAGCGTAGCTCTGTGTGATGTTGAACATGCCTAATGAGTTGAAATGTGAGTTTTAAGTCACATGACAATAAAGGAATAGTTAATTCTAAAATTAAAATTGGCTGACAGTTTACTCATCCTCAGGCCATCTAAGTTGTAGATGAGCATGTTTCTTCAATCAGAGCAGATTAGAAGAAATCTCTTCCTCAAATGAAAAAAGTCCATCTCCTGTTGTACTCTCACCTCAAAACCCACGACTGTTTTCGGTTGTTGATCTGTGCATGTTCCACTCCTGATTCAGATGAGACAATTTTTTCACTGGAGAAAGCATTGTAGATAAAGGATTCATACTTTAGCCAGCAAACACATGTCCTAATGGTTTGTTTAATAAAAACTCACAGCTTTTCACTTCATGAGATGTCAACTGATGGACTGGAGTCGTGTGGATTACTTTTGGATTATTGTGTTGCCTTTATCAGCTGTTTCACTCTTATTCCACTCTATTATTAAGTGATGTAAAGCTACATTTCTTTAAATCTCTTCCAACAAAGAAACAAACTCACCTACATCTTTCATGTCCTGAGTATAAGTAAATTTTCAACAAGGTTTTAATTTTGGGTGCACTATTTTTATAAGGTTCAGGTGATCCATCAAAGATGACAGATTTCAAGTCATGTACTTCTAGGATGTCCAAATTTTCGGCTCCAATTCCACCTATCAAATTACATAACACCAAAACAATCTCATGGTGATTCATAATTATTTTACATTTTTGTATATTGGTAGCTAATTCATATTAAATCCTATGATTTTCGTAGAAAGTGTTTACCCTCCAATGATGGTTATGTTTAGTGTTAGTGGTGGACCTTCATGTTTATTTAACTCAAAAGGACAAGTTAGAAAAATTTACAGTTTAAGTAACCTTTTTTTTTTTTTTTACTTGAATTTGCATAAATGCTTTCAACTTCTAACTCTGAAAAAGTGAAAATCAAAATTATTGTCTGTGGTAACCGAAAGCAATCGACAAAAGCTGTCCATAGGCAAGTTGCAAATACAAACATTCAAGTCTTGAGGTAGTAGTAGTGCTAAAACAAGGCTCCAGTGAGTCCAATCCAATTATCTGTCAGTGCTGTAAGACATAATGCAAAACGTCACAGAAACAAAGCATAATGATATTACAGACATCTCTTCTCCCCCAGACCCCCTCCTCTCTCTCATCGTGTCCGTCTCTGCGTGTGAGGTGTGCTTCCACCATGATTTAACCAGACAGGCAGGAGTGACATTAGGATGAAATAATCACCAGCGGCTTTCCCAAGCATCCGTGAGTGACAGGGTTCATCTGCGAGGGGGATCAGCATGCATGTGGCAGCCACCGACAACCTGGAACTAATTTATTCAGCTCTTAAAGGAAATTCCATCCCTTAACTGTCTGTCGAACACACACTAACACACATCACACAGTTAGCAAATCATGCAACCAAGTATTCAGGCAAACTGACATGAAAAATGAACTGCCACCCCCCTCTCCCCCCGTTGCATCAACCTTGCCTTGTCAGTTTGCTACAATTATTTTATTGTAATGAAATTCTTTGTCTGACTTTGTTAATGGAGTGTGTGGTTAGTCAGCACTTGGGGCCTCATCTCTGGAGAACTGCAACCGGGGCCTGATTGAGAAAACGAGTAAGCAAATGCATAAATGGGTGTCACTTTAATAAATGTATTGGACTATGAAATCAATTACAATTGATCCTTCATTTATGAAACTTGGCAGCATCATTTATTATGTCTCTAAGGGATTGAGGCCTGATTAAATAGGCAGTCTATGAGACTGAAAGCAAATGACTTCCCTGTCAGCTAACACTTTGCTTTTAAAAGTTCTTAAACAGCATGTCAGGTGCCATTTATGTGTTTGGGTTATGTCTTGTCACTTGTCCAGCGGACGTCTCACAGACAAATGAATAGCTGGCACTCGTCCAAACTACAGGAAATGGGAAAGTCCCATTACTTTTTTGTTTGGAATTATAACTGTTGTTGTTTAGGACTGAAATATGAAATCATTGCAGAAATCGTTCTTGTTTCCCTGTAAAATATTATTAATATGATAAACTAGATAAGCTTCTTTTTTTTTACTTGCTTAAGCATAAATCTAATAAAGGTGTATCCATGGGCTAAGTCTTATTATCTGATGCAATTTTGCTTCTCATTACAAAAATACAGACACTGATAATAAGAACATTATTATTTAATTTATAGTTTTGGGATTTCTCCCTTTATGCATAATCAGAGGATCAACTTTGGGTTTTTATTAATGGGTTTCAATACATTTTCATGTGATGCCAGTTATCAAAGATGTATAATTTTGATCGGCAACCCGTTAGGGCATGATATCACTGACACAGATCAACAATTTAATAATGAATCTAGGTCATTCATTGCTAAATATTCATATGATTTGCCACATTACAATGCGTTTCACTTTCATTAACATTTGGTTAGAAATTCTTATTTGTTTGCCATGTCAAATAGTAACAACAACAACAACAACAAAGTGATAATAATTACGAATGATAATTCACTGATTGAATTATGCATGACAAAAGAGAAACATGCTCATCAGCTAATGACTAGCTTCCTTCTTTAACACAAACACTGAACATTGCGACAAGTTTCCAGCAAGTAATTTGTGTGCCCACACTGAACTAGAAAATGTGGCACAATATCACACAATCATAGGCAATCAAAGCAATTTTGATTGTAAATGTACACCCATGTGGAGCAAGATTTATGAACAATGAGCTTTAAAGGTGTGCGGAGATCAATGTCATGTTGCTCATTTGAATTTAATGGCAATACCATGGTACAGTACTGAATGATTAACATATTAATTGAAATTTAAAACAATATTTACATGGTGCTCCAAGGTCCTTCAAAGAATAGCATAGCATTACCGTAATACTTTTTTCTTTGTAAGTGAAACCAGTGCAGCTTAACCACAAAACTGTAAGAACACATATACAAATATAACATAATATGCTTTTAAAAATCCAGGATAACACTTTATTTTAGGGTCTCTTAACTAGTTGCTTATTAGCATGCCTATTACTAGAATATTTGCCATTTATTAGTAGTAATTAAGCACATATTAATGCCTTATTCTATATGACCTTATTGTACATCCCTAATCCTTCCCAAAACCTAAACTTAATAACTACCTTACTAAATATTAATGAGCAGCAAATTAGGAACTTACTGTGGGAAAAGTTGTAGTTGATAGTGAATAAGTGTTCCCTATTCTAAAGTGTTACCAAATCCGGTTACTGGAAATGTTTGCTGTTCAAAAGCATAAAGCCTGTCAAGCTTGCAGATGCAATTTATAAAGACCAGATTTAGATTTTAAATTTAGACATAGTTCATTTTGTTTTAGGCACCACAACCTGTCAAAAAAATAATCATTATTGCAATAATGTATTGATTCAACTTTGCGGCAAAATAGCACTGCAGTACAAAACTGCACAGGTTTATTAAAAATGGAAACAAGAGGTTCAGCTGTACTTGCAAAGCCTCAGGTCAAGAGATTAACTGCGGTTCACTAGGGTGCAATGACTATGGACAGAAGAATCAATCCTGAGAATTAAACATATCACCCTAAAGGCAATGATTCATTTCACCAACCATTACACATGCAGATGGGTAAATATTGTTAAATAAATATGTTGCATTTAAAAAATTCTACATTTAAGAAATATCACATGAAAATATTGTTCCAAAAATCTGAATCAAATTATCTGCAGCCTCATAACTAGAGGAGTGTGATACTGCTTTTATATACCAGTTCCAGACAAGAAGCTGAGTAAATTACAATTCTTGTTTCTATTTTTGCACCATCAATACAAATACTTACAAACTAAATCATAGTAGAATCAACAGTTGTCTCTGAGAAACACACAAGTAGTGGCTTTCCTTAATAAACCTGTGTTTTCGAATGAATCGTATGAATCATCACTCATGATTCATACGACTCACTCATGAAATACTTATTCATTCCTGAATGAATTATGAACAAAACAGTTGAGTGAACAACTCAGTTATGTCACTGTCATGTGACCTGTGCTGGTAAAATGAGTCGGAATGAGCAAATTTTCAAAAATGAGTTATTTTTATTTTCATTTACAGCTACAGCCGTTTGAAGGTGATAGATATCTGATTTAGAGAAAAATCAAGTTAAAGTTTTCTGAAGATTCCAAAGCAAAATCATCATGCAACGTTGTGTATTTTCCTCCAGTTCTTTTCTTAATAATATTTACTATATTATTAATCTCAATATAGCTATTTTTTATGTTATCTTTGTTATTAAAAATAAGAACAGAGATGCAAATAAACTGTAGCAGTGAGTGATTCCATCTTTTCTTTTAATGTTTGATTAACATTGAGACAGATCTATATTAAGACCTACTGTAATGCATGGATCAAATATAATGTTGCACATCAGATTTTCCCCAACCATTAACTAAACGTTCATGTAAAACATAACAGATTATTTTTGTGTGAATCTGCCAGGACATATTTTGCAATAATGTACTTTAGTGGGAGATCGCACGCTCTAGGAGAGGCACATCTTATGCACACACTTTGCAAATGTCAGTCAGCGTGATTATTTTGTCATTGACTCATGTCATCAATAATTTGATATAAATATTCACAAAGGTAGAATGCAGCGCTTTGCAACAATAGACCTACAACTTGTGGTGAGAAGCAACAGCAGTCATCCAGAAATGAGCAGAGAAAAAGGTAGCCTACTCCTCTCAGAAAACGTACAAATAAAGATCACTTTAGATGTTTAATTACTATTTGGAGCATTTGGATCGCTAGAAGATGGCTTAATGAACATTTTTTTTCTGTGTGAAAACCTCAAATTCCACCAAAACTAACTTTTCAATTCTTTTGCCTGTAGCTCAAAATTAGACTGTGTGCATTTGAACTCGTTTTGTCAGCAAGGGTCACAATTGAAGACTGAATCTTGAGGCTATATATGTCCTAGACCAGTCCTTCTAAGGCTTCCAGAATAGACCCTTCATCAGCATTATGAGACTTCATGAAGGTTTCAGTGAAAATACAATTAAAAATTAATTTAAAAAATAATACTTTTTAAAAATCTTTATATTAACTGACTTTCTAATACTGCAATACAGTAAATGACAAGCAACTGTGTAGTTTATTTACAACAAAAAAATATGAAAACCTTCATCCCCAAATATGTATTGCACATATGTAAAATAATAGATGAAAATGATTCATGCTGTAAATTTAGATGAGATAATTTTAAGTAAAACTTTTTACTTGCTTAGTCTGGTTCAGTAAAAAAATATGCCATGACCTTTTGCAGGCAATAAATTTCTCATTATCAAACATAAATTCAGCAAGAGTGGAGCTGCAAGAGAATAGAAATAACGGGAATGGAGAATGTATTTCCTTTGTCTGTCAGTTTTATGTGCAAGGAGTGGGATTATGAAATCTCAGAAATTGGTCCATTACTGAGGAGGTATTGCAGAGAATCCTAAATCATTCAATATGGTTGACTGTGGAGAGCTCCTCCGCCTGAGTGAATCGAATGTGAATTTCTCTATTTACTCACACCAATAGGCAATCCCTCTGCAATGCCATCCACTCAAAGTTGGATGCAGGCAGTCAAATATAGTCACCTATGAAACACGGCTGCATTCTGACACTGTCAGTATTCAGAAACAGAGTGGTGTTTAGCCGTTTATCTCATCATATTGCATCACTATCTTGAGATTGTGTTAGCTTTACCCTTGCAGTAGTTTGAGGACTTTCCGTTCTTTGTTGAAAATAGATATCATCTTCAGTAAAGTTAAAGTATAAACACATTACATATTTTAAAAGTATAAATAATATATATATATATATATATATATATATATTTTAAAAGTCCTTCCTCAAAACTAAAAAAAGTCCTTCCTCAAACTAATCCCATTGGTTGCTATGCTGGCATGATCAAAGAAGAGAAGAAGAGATATGTGTAGAAAGCATCATAAGCCATCTCCAAAGGCATTTCAGAGAATTTGGAAGTACATCCAACCGGCCTCACAACCGCAGACCATGTGTAACCACACCAGCCCAGGACCTCCACATTCAGCATCTTCACCTCCAAGATTGTCTGAGACCAGCCACCCGGATAGCTGCTGCAACAATCGGCTTGCATAACCAAAGAATTTCTGCACAAACTGTTAGAAACCATCTCAGGGAAGCTCATCTGCATGCTCGTCGTCCTCATCAGGGTCTCGACCTGACTGCAGTTCATCGTCGTAACCGAATTGAGTGGGCAAATGCTTACATTCAATGGAGTCTGGTACTCTGGAGAGGTGTTCTCTTTACGGATGAATCCCTGTTTTCACTGTACAGGGCAGATGGCAGACAGCGTGTATGGCATCGTGTGGGTGAGCGATTTGCTGATGTCAACGTTGTGGATCGAGTGGCCCATG
>JAFVLL020023283.1:35364-83292 GCA_021397915.2 Tor tambroides | reverse complement strand
TAGTTTGAAGTTAAAGATATTAATATTAACAAGATGAGTCTGAGATGTTTATTTGACAGTGATTTCACATTTCTTGTTTGTATGAAGGCTAAATACAATTAAAAGGTGAACATTAATCCACCCCACCCTTTTTTATAAGGCTTTTTTTAATAGTGTTCATATCGATATCGGAATTATATCGTATAGACCGAAATTACGAAATATATCGTGATATAAATTTTGGCCATATCGTCCAGCCCTAGTGTTTATCATTAGTAATGATTTATTAGATCTAGTACTCATGATTGTTTGTTAAAGGCACTACAGCGTTTGATTCTCCTGATCATCACTGATGAAGAGCACATTAGCAATCCTGTGATTCAGCGCTTCAAGAGCACGCTTCAAGGGAGTTCACATAGGCTTTACGGATGTCAAAGTCATCAGCTGGACGGTTATAGGCCTTCCAGACCGGTTCACCGACAAACAGACGCATGGCTTTGGTGTAGTTCTGAAGAGAGAAGCAAAACACTGTTTCAGTTAAAGGAATAGTTGATTCAAAAATGAAAGTTTGCTAACATGTCCTCACCCTCAGGTCATTCAGTTTGTAGATGAGTTTGTTTCTTCATCAGATTTGGTAAGACGCCGTCTCAACAACGGATGCTCTGCAGTGAATGGGTGCCGTCAGAATGAGAGTCCAAACAGCTGATAAAAACATCACAATAATCCACACCACTCCAGTCCATCAGTTAACATCTTGAGAACACAAAAGCTGCATGTTTGTAAAAAAAACAAATCTATCTTTAAGTCGTTTTTAACTTCAAACCGTTGCTAAAATATGAATCCATAATCGATAACACTTCCTCCAGTGAAAAGTCCATCTCCATCTGTTTCTCGCATCAAAATCCAGCCACATATTTGTTTAGAGCTGTTTTGTTTTGGCTTGTAAACGGTGCTTGATCTGTGCAGATTTCTCTCCTGATTCAGACCTGACCACTTTTTTACCGGAGAAAGCGATATTATAGATCTTATGTTATTATGTTTCTCAGTTTGGACTCTCATTCTGACGGCACCCATTCACTGCAGAGAATCCATTGCTGAGACACTGATGCAATGCTACATTTCTCCAAATCTGATGAAGAAACAAACTCATCCTAATCTGGAATGGCCTGAGGGTGAAGACGTTTTTAGCACATTTTCATTTTTGGGGGAACTATTCCTGTAAGCATGTGTTTGAGTGAGTGAGTGAAGTGACATGTGGTCAAGTATGGTGACCCATATTCAGAATTTGTGCTCTGCTTTTAACCCATCCAAGTGCACACACACACACACACAGTAGTGAACACACACCCAGAGCAGTGGGCTACTAAATGATTGGATGGAAATGCTTTAGCTCGGTGAATTCTGAGACACGTACGGTTTCATCAACGGTGAATCTGTGGTAAATTCCAGCCAGCAGTGTGATAAGATCCCCTTTAGACACAGCTATTCGGATCCAGCGGTCATCTTTGTCCCTCACATCAAAGTAAGACGATCCGTCCAGTATATAGCGGATCTCATCGTCAAGATGAAGATGTTCTTCATAGAACATTTTCACCTGGAAAGCATGAATTTGAGATTTGCAGATGGATTTCATTACAAAAATAAGCGTAATATATACTGAAAAATTGACAATGATTTTTATTTCATACAAATTAAATCATGTTAATATGCATAACCTACTTTGTTCTCATAATCAGGAAGTTTATCTGGGTGAATCGTGATGATATCCATATAGGAAAAACCCTTTTCTTCACGGATCTTCTGCAGTTCAGGGTCATTTTCATAAATATCAGCATTTAACTAAAAAAGAGTGAAAAAAACCCTTTAAAAACTGACAACCAGTCATATTTTAGTGCCACTAAAATACTATTCATTTTTGTTAATATTTTGAATTCGGTTTTATTTTTATATGTTATATTTTCACTTTCTATTAAGTTTTAATAATTTTGTTGTGTTTTTGTGATTATTTATTTATTTTTTTTAAAATATCTACATAGTATTTAATTTTTATTAAAAATGATTTACTTTTATTTTACTTTTTACTTCAACTTTAAATGAAAACGGTGCCTTGACAACTAGCTAAAATAAAATAATTTGAGCTTTCTGTATATTTTAATTGATTTTATTTCAAGTGATTAAGGAATAACTGTTACCAGGGCATAATTGCACGGTAGTACAAAAATACTTGTTGTAAGGGGTTAGTGCAGTAAAACTAAATTGTTCATCATAATTGTCTGAATGCCATCCCATATGTTTACACTAATAACTATGTTTACCACAACAACCATAAAAAGTAATGTTTTTGTTAGCGCTGTCAAACAATTAATCGCGATTAATCGCATCCAAAATAAAAGTTTTTGTTTACATAATATATGTGTATATTTATTATGTATATAAAAATACAAACACATGCATGTATAGATTTATGAAAAATATTTTGTTTATATTAAATATATTTATATATAATATAAAATATAAGAATATAAATATATACATGTAAATATTTTCAAAATATTTACTGTATGTGTGTGTATTTATATATACATAATAAATATACAAAGTACACATACATACATTATGTAAACAAAAACTTTTATTTTGGATGCAATTAATCGTTTGACAGCAGGGCCGTATCCACCATTGAGGTCCCCGAGGTCTGGACCTCAGTATTTTTCCAGTATCAGAAGATGTAAAATAATGACCTCATATTAATTCTGCTTTGGTGCTGCAAGGATAAAAAGCCAAGATAACAGATCTTCTCATCTGAGATGCCTCAGCAGGGTTGTGCGTTATATAGTGTCTGCTATAATATGTGTCCCTGGAGCACAAAAGCAGTCTTAAGTCGCTGGGGTATATTTGCAGCAATAGCCAAAAATACACTGTATGGGTCAAAATTATAGATTTTTCTTTTATGCCAAAAATCATTAGGATATTAAGTAAAGATCATGTTCCATGAAGATATTTTGTAAATTTCCTACCGTAAATATATCAAAACTTAATTTTTGATTAGTAATATGCATTGCTAAGAACTTCATTTGGACAACTTTAAAGGCGATTTTCTCAGTATTTTGATTTTTTTTGCACCCTCAGATTCCAGATTTTCTAATAGTTGTATCTCAACCAAATATTGTTCTGTCCTAACAAACCACACATCAATGGAAAGATTATTTATTCAGCTTTCAGATGATGTATAAATCTCAATTTCAAAAAATTGACCCTTATGACTGGTTTTGTGGTCCAGGGTCACATATAGTAATTGTTTTAACGATGTGCGATTTGACACCAGTAGAGAGTGCAGGCATACATTTACATTACGTTAAGTCTAGTGCGCGTGCGCATTTAGAGTGCGTTCTTTCACTGCATTTAGAACGATCACAAATTCAAGACATGGCAGCAGAAAATGTATATATTTATACCACTTCATATAGTTAATTTCTCACGAAGAGTGCCGTTTTTCTCTGAAAATTACCATGATTACAAATGTTATATTGATTTTTTTACAACAGCTCAATAAACAATAAGTTCATTAAGAGACTTACGTTTCAGACACCATATGGCCTGTTTTTGCTCTATTTCGCCAACAAAAATAACTCCAAACACAGCCACAGCACTGTTTAGCGTCTCTGAGCAACATGATGTCGTTTCATTCCTGAATGAATCAACTGTTTAAATGACTACGTTTACATGAGCACGAATAATGCGATTATTTCCAATAATCAGAGTAAGGACTTAATCGCATTTTGATGTTTACATGTCAAGAGCAAAGCTCTTACTCCCGTTTACATGCAATTTCTATCATTCTTATTACTCGCTAAGAATTGTGGTTAATTTTTTTTACTACCATTATTCACATACCCCACTGGACAGCACAAATGATGGACTCAGAAAAAGCAGTTGTGTTACTGGCCGCTGTTTTAATTTATTTACGTCTAATGCATAATGATTTTGTATGGCTGTATTCCACGCTTTTTCGGCGCCATAGAAATGTGATGGAATTTATTTGCCTATACACTGCCGTCGCGTTCTACTCGCCGTTTCTGGATGAGGGTAAGGAACAGAGGCTTTGTCAGCTGTATTTTCCCCAGAATGCGATGCTTTCTTCCCCGCCATCGTTTCTTATGCTGCATTCACGTGCTATCGGAATTATCGTAAATATGAGCTTCCTAGTCGGAAATTGGACATGAACGGCCTTAGAGAGGCCTTATATGGCCAATTTCCGACGAGGAGACTCGTATTTACGATAATTCCGATAGCACGTGAATGCAGCATAATCTCCGTATTATTACAGGTGCGTGTCACGTTATTCATGTATGTCACAAGCGCATGCGCACTTTGGTCAGAGCGGCAATACTGCGATTAATGTGTTTACATGCCTGTATATTTCGATTAAAATCGGCGTACGCCACCTATGTTAATACGATTATGCTTGCTGCGATTATGAGTTTAATCGCATTATTTAAATCGAAGTATTGCGTTTACATGAGGTAAAGATTAATCGCAATATTGTCAAAATCTCATTATAATCGCATTAAGAGGGTCCATGTAAACGCACTCACTGATTCGGTTCAATCGTAATGACTCACTTATTAACAATGATTTGCTGCCACCTATTGCCGGTTTTAATTTCACATTTCGACTTTTTTTCCGATTTTTTCATGTTTTAAATCACTTCAAATATCAGTATTCAACGTTTTATGTTTAATATATCAAAACATTATTTAAGCATTTGTAATTGCAGGTTAAATGCATTCATGTCTTGCATTAAACATTGTGTAAATACATCTAAATCCCACTTCAGATGCAGATTCTGTGTTGATTTCATTTGCTTGGTAAAAGCCCAAATGTCTTATCATTCTAATTCACTAAAGGTAAAAATGCCCATAAAATGTAAAAATCACTTTAAACTTATTGTAAATAATAATAATAATAATAATAATAATAATATTCATGTTTAATCGTTTTAGACACATGATTTTACTGAAGGCTACCAGGATAATTACAACTGAGTTTATTAAATTCATAAACATAAACTATATCTTCTCTGTTTCCAGTTTGTAGCGTGGATCATTCATTGCAACATTTAATCTGATTCTCATGTTTAAGAATCTGTTATCTTGAAAAATAATTTATGCTACTACTGCCCACTGACTTGGTTTTAAACCTATATTAGTATCCAATTTATGAGCCTTAAAACATCTTAAAATGCACACATGTAGGTCAGGAAAATGAAAATTTTCTCGGGGGTGCATGCCCCCGAACCCCCCTAACAATGTCTATTTTGGGACCTCGGTATTTATAGAAACCTGCGTATGGCAGCACAAGTTTGTGAAAAGGTGGACCATGACAGTTATTGTTGAAGTTTGGTCAGATATGTTCTTGTACTGCAACATTCATAGAAAGTGGATAAATGACAAGAAAAATCCAATAGAAGGCTCTATTTTTTTTTAGATGATTTTATGTTTGCATATTTGAATCTGTTTACATTCATCCATAATGCACATCAAGCGTATAATAACAGTCTATTTCACAGTCTATGCCCATAACGCTCGTGTCACGTGATGCTTGTGGAATATTAATCTATTAATCTGTGTGTGATTTCTGATCGAACCTTCCAGTAATAAACTCCGATCTGCTCGAGCTGTTTGAGAGTCACGGGCTGGCTCGGCTTCAGTCTGTGAGGCAGCCTCTGGTCCTCGCTGGACTCATCCATGTACCAAAGCCTCCATCC
This sequence comes from Tor tambroides, assembly GCA_021397915.2. Taxonomy (NCBI): domain Eukaryota; kingdom Metazoa; phylum Chordata; class Actinopteri; order Cypriniformes; family Cyprinidae; genus Tor; species Tor tambroides. The sequence continues at coordinate 77,546 of JAFVLL020023283.1, read as the reverse complement.
CACTTTATTCCACATGCGGAGCATAACGGAAGCTCCGGCTTCCACAATAAAAGTCTCCTACATCAACAACAACAACAACAACAATAATACATTTGTGTATATTTCTTTATCTTTTCATTTCAAATTAAATCATTGTTAACCAGAGTACCAGATTCCTTCTCGGACTTTGGAAAATCCCAGTAAGTAAGTAAATATTTTGAATGTTAAAAGAATAAATAATCAATCGCATTTGTTTGTTTGTTTGCTTAGAGTGAACTCCCACAGTTAATGCGCTTCTATGGAAATCCAGTATAATTGGTTAAAAACTGTTTCAGTTTAGTTGTCGATGAAGGTGTAGCTACCTGTTATTATAAACTCTACTGAGTTTAATAACTTGTCTGCAACAATGAATTTTATAGCATTGAATTTTTATGAACTTTTATTATGTAAAACACACAGTTTTGACCTTTGGCAGCGCTTCGCTGTCTGTCTCGCCGTGTCTCGCTTCACAGTATTGGGGGCTTTTATCAGTGTGAATTCAGATTCCAGGTTTGTCAGACATTCTTCTTTAAATGATGTTATTTGAACAATTCCGTTTCTTAATTTTACATAAAATGATGTATGAATGTAGGGCTGATTCCGTTTCGTTTTAAAGTTTTCACTTGTAGCTGATTCGCGTTATTTATCTAGAATTACAGTTGATAATCAAGCGGCTATCAGAAGCGCTAACTAGCCTCAAGCTACATTGTTGTGAAATTAATCGCTGCTTTATTAAGTTTCAAATGTCCTTTGCCCGAAACGGAAATAATTTGATTTTGAGTCGTTTTGAAGAGGAAAAGGAAACAGTCAGATTTGCGGAAACCCCTCTGCTGTTTGCGGTTAAATCAAATACCATAGTAATACCATAGTCATTGTGTTTTTTAAAGTACCATCTAAACCCCATGGTATCTGAAAATAGTAGTTTTTGTATATCTCAGAGTCCAGACGCCATCACTGTATCACCACAGAAGTGTTTTTTTGTTTACATATACCACAAACCTTCATATTATGTACTACAAGTTCTTCTTTCTGAATGTAAATAGTCTTAAACTCAAAGAACTGACCAGTCACCAACTTTACACGATTATGTGATTATTTCTGTTGTTTTGTGATCTCAGTCAGATCCAGAGGTCCTGCTGTTTCTATGATCCCTGGGTCTCTTCACAGCATCAATGGCTGATCATGTGGAAAATGCTGTCAATAATGTGGTAAGTAATGTGATTTATATTGTGCTATGTATTGTGATTATGTGGTTTTCTTTTATACACAGTGATGTAGTCCTCTTAATATACATAAGTAGCATTTTATATGGTAGATTATTTCTTTTTAATAGTTACTTGGTGAGTGTTGATGATCTTGTTCCTTGATGAAGTGTTATTTCTAGAGCTGAGTTGTGTAAGAGCGAGTCCGGGCCGGGCCGGGCCGCACCCATGAGAGCGTCAGATGGAGGTATTTATCAGTGTTTGTAGCTGGAGGCTTATCTCTAGCGTTCTGTCAGCGATCACAGCTGGAAAACTCAGTGCTTTCATTTCCTCATGATGGGTCGATGCAGTACTTTGACACTTGGGTTTGCTCTTGTACATTGCTGTTCGTTCACACTTTTTTTTTTTTTTTTCTGATTGTACAGATCAGATCAGATTGTTAGTTTGCTTGATGATAATTTCCTTTTCCGTGGGTTCATGGCCATAAATCTTTGAAATATTTTTTTGAAGGCACTTGCTAGCAGGAAAACTATTCAGATATTGGTTGATAATACTTTAAAGACTTAATGAAGTATTTATTTTCAAGCATCTGTTTACACTTTGGACTAAATCAAGCTGTAGATTTTGATTGAAAGTGTTCTGATTTTTTTTTTATTGCTGTTCTTTATAGCTGTGTTCTTTTGCACTTTAATCAGTTGGAAGCATTTATTTACTTTACACATTTTTGTAGTGTATTGTTTTATTGTATTTAAATGTACAAGACAACACTTCAGTTTAAGTTTACATTGTACACAGTTCTAAAAGTTCTGGTAGTTATATCATGATATGAAAATTTGATACATGTAGTGTGCCTATGGAAAGACATTTATAACAGATTTCTATTTCAAATAAGTGCTGTTCTGTTGAACTTTCTATTCATCTGTGAATCCTGAAAAATAAAATGTATCACGATTTAAAAATTATTGGGCAGCACAACTGTTTTCAACATTGCTAATAATCAGAAATGTTTCTTGAGCAGCAAATCAGCATATTAGAATGATTTCTGAAGATCATGTGACACTGAAGACTGGAGTAATGATGCTGAAAATACAGCTTTGTCACCAGGAATAAATTACATTTTACAAGATATTCACATAGAAAACAGTTACTTTAAATTGTAATAATATTTCACAATTTTTACTCTATTTTTGATCAAATAAATGGAGCTTTAGTGAGCAGAAGAGACTTCCTTTAAAAACAACAACAAACTTACTGACCCCAAACTTTAATTGTCATCATTAGTAATTTTTTATTTGCTGTTTTGTATCATTCTATTAATGAAGTTTCTATATAAAACCTATGCCAAAAAAGTCCAGTATCTGCGTAATTGTCAATTATTACATCAAAAAAGAGGAAAAAAGACACATAATGCCGACTCATACTTTAAAATGCATTCAAATAGAAAACAGCTATTTTAGTGTTTTACTGTATTTTTAATTAAATAAATGCAGCTTTGGTGAGCAGAAGAGACTCACTGACCCCAAACTTTTGAACAGCAGTACGAAACACAGTAAAACACACATTAGAACTGTTTCCATCCATCTATTTTTATGTGCATTTTGGAATATCGCATAAAAAAAAAAAAACGCTGGATGGATACGCCAAAATGCGCATAAATTCTAAAAATTGCGTAGGATAAACTTTTTATCCGATAAGAAATAATATGCATAAACTTAGATGGAAACACATTTACTGAATAAATTCCACCATGCGCATCGAAAAAGTCATGTGACTTTGCGCTATGAGATGGGATAACTTGACTAGCAGCGGACCCATCTCGTTCACAGCATCCATATGTTGTTTTGGTCATTCTGAAATGTCTGAGCAAAGTCTGTTGTCAAAGTATTTCTGTATAATTAATCACTGTCTTACATGACTGAGTTCCCAAACAGCAGGCATCCACCTCTGAAAGCAATCATTGCATTTATTGTGTTTCGTCTGCTCTCTCTGAGGCGCAAGTAATTTATTCTATATGAAAATTATTATATTCAGTGGCTTCTCCTAGTTTTCTTAGAGCTATTTAGTGCCAGTTTATCAGGAAGCGAAGATTTTGTTCTCTTTGACTCGTTGGATGGAAACGGTGCTTTATTCGCAAATGTTTTATGCGATATTCCAGTTTTGCGCATAAGTTAAATTCGCATCTTTGGATGGAAACATAGCTATTGACTCTTGTTGTGATTTTCTCTGTGCAGTCAAACGACGGGACGGAGGTCAGCCGGCACACTGAGACGACTCCCGGGCGTAACGAGGTGGAGCTGAACGGACAGCCGCCCACCGCACGGCCCCCGCAGGTGCTCACAGACAGCGAGGAGGACGAGGATGAGGAGCTGACTCTCAAATACGGAGCCAAGCATGTGATCATGCTGTTTATTCCCGTCACGCTGTGTATGGTGGTGGTGGTGGCCACGATCAAATCGGTCAGTTTCTACACGCAAAAGGACGGCCAGCAGCTGTGAGTATCAGATTTAAAATAAGAGTTTCACTGGAGTTGGGTTTCAGTTCTACCCTTCAGGGCTGCTTGACAGAATTAGCTTGTTCATGCCTAAAATCAGCAAACGCTGAATACTAATCAGCATCACGTCCTGACTTGATCACGGATGTGTTTATTCAGGAGAAAGGCAGAAATCTTCCATGGAGTACATGATGCAAGAGATATCCCAGTTCAGTCTCCTGGAACGGGGGGAATCACGGGGCAGTCACTCTGAATATCAAAGCGTCACTGTTACATTATAGTCACATTAGGCATATTACATCATTATAGTCAGGGCTCTTATGGTAAAAACTAAAACCATTAAAAAAAACAAAAGACATTATATGTATATGTGTGACCCTGGAGCACAAAAGCAGTCTTAAGTCGCTGGGGTATATTTGTAGCAATAGCCAACAATACATTGTATGGGTCAAAATTATCCATTTTTCTTTTATGCCAAAAATCATTAGGATATTAAGTAAAGATCATGTTCCATGAAGATATTTTGTAAATTTCCTACTGTAAATATATTAAAACTTCATTTTTGATTAGTAATATGCATTGCTAAGAACTTCATTTTGACAACTTTAAAGGTGATTTTCTCAATATTTTGATTTTTTTGCACCCTCAGATTCCAGATTTTCAAATAGTTGTATCTTGGCCAAATATTGTCCTATCCTAACAAACCATACATCAATGAAAAGATTATTTATTCAGCTTTCAGATGATGTATAAATCTCAATTTTGAAAAAAATGACACTTAAGGCTGGTTTTGTGGTCCAGGGTCACATATATGTATATATATATATATATATATATATATATATACATATATATTTAATTCCTACAACTTATTAATTTGTGGCCACTGTCCATGTTTCATTAATTTGTTCCCTAGAAAACCCATGAGTTAATTAAAATGAGGGAACGAATTGGTCATAGGAATGAATTCTTAATTCTTGGCCACAAAATCTTTCATTTCCCCCCGCATGTTTACCACAGTAAGAGATGCGAAAACAGTGATCAAAAGTGAGCGACAATAAAATAAACCTGTGAAATCAGAGGGTGAGACGGTGATGATTGGGGAAAAGAAACCATAATATTATTAAAGTCGTGGAAATTCATGACCAACTGGCAAAACAGAATTTAAAGCGTATGGCTTTAAATGTATCAAACAGCATGAATGCAAAGCATGGTCACGATGTAACATTTGCCTGCTAACCCATTATTTCTCTTATAAACAAAGCTTTGTACCTCACTTGTGTCATAACACTCACATAAAATAATGTTTCATGTGCGCAACAGTGTGTTTTGCTGTAGCACCGCCGGTTGAAGAGGTGCACAACCCCACGGGATCAGTTTATTTTAAATGCCGATAATGTCAATTTCAAACATTCAACAATGAGCACCATGAAACCATTTAAAGAGGCACATTCAGTGGTCTCTGTGAATGAAAAATGATCCCAAAAGTAACTACGGTGCACTCTCTTCATTTTATCAAATGATCATAATCACATCTATTCGTTTTACAATCCTGCTACTAGCCTTTATTTAGACTAAAACCCCCTTTAATTCGGGTGAGGAAGCTGGTGTTTTGAGTGGCATTTGCACATCCTGTCAACCGGTGAATGCCACTGCAATAGATGCATTTTGCAGTATTAAGGTTAACGATTAATCGATTAATTGATCGTTAATTTAAACGATGATCGATCATGGAAATTATCGAAAATTAACAAACTGTAGCTTCTTTTATTTGAGCATTATTTACCTTTAAGTTCTAAAATACCTAAAACTAAGTAAACTAAAACTAATAAATAAAAATGAATAAAAATACCTCAATTTAAATAAACTAAAATTAATAAATATAAAGCGTACAAAGGACATCTATAAAAAATGATAATACAAATGTCAAAAATTACAAAAACTTTCAAATAAAAGTGAAAATATAAAACTAAAATTTCATTCAAAACATTAACAAAGACTGTAATAGTATATGCTGCTAAAATAAAAGTTGAGCAAAACCTTAACACCAAGTTTGAACCGTCTGTGCATAATTCATCCTGCACCACCTTTGTGCTGCAGACGTGAAGGATTCCTCAAACCATGCAGCTTGAGGTGATCAGACTTACAGCTTTGGCCTGGCTGATGATAAACATCATAGAGACTCTCCGGTGGGCAAACATCCTAATAACCACAACCACTCTGAACACATCAGCAACTCTCTGCCAGCCACACACAACTGACTACATTCATGATGCTGGGAAGCTCCACTCTGGACCTGTTTCTAAAGATCATCATTTCATCAGAAAACACAAGTTTGAAGCTCTGAAATGTCTGGAATGATCTAAGTGATCTGTGCATCAGGAATACATGAGCTGGTCAGTGTGTCCAGTGATGCAGTGGCGGTGATTTTCCTCCAGACAGTGCTAAAGCTTCACTGATCCCTCATAACTGGAGAAACTGTTGATTTGTCCTCTTACGTGCTGTTTGCATGTGTGGTTCTCTCATGACCGTCACGTTTTACTCTGTATGATAACATGACGATTTTCACATCAGTTCTTATTTCATTTAGATTTAGTTATCTCTTTAATTTTAGAATTACTATCAGTAGTGATTTTCAATAGATGAAATGTAAATAAATGTAAATGTATACACTATGATGAATAAATAATGTGCTATTATGTTAGCATAATAGTTATTATATTGAGTTCTGTGTTTTGTTTTGTTTTGTTTTGTTTTGTTTTTTCCCCCTCATTTCAGTAAAAATATATTAGTTAACATTTGAAGTGGATCAAAACCTTTCATCAAAGTTGTCCTAAAACCTAAAACCAAAAAGGCGTTCTTAGGACAACTTTTGATCCACTTAAAATGTTGACTACTGTAGTTGTCATGTGAAATTTGCTAATCATAGAAGGGTTATTGTTGTTAACTAAACCAAAACCATTTTCATTTTCAAAACATTAACTGAAAGAAAATAATTTCTGCTATCTGACAAGGCAACACTTCTCACTTTTGTGTAGTAAAAGTTGAAGTACTAAAATAAATACTTATAATAAATAAGTAAAAATTACAAAAAATCCTCTTGGCAGGATCTACACTCCGTTCCGTGAGGACACAGAGACGGTGGGTCAGCGCGCGCTCAACTCCATGCTCAACGCCACCATCATGATCAGTGTGATTGTGGTCATGACCCTGGTGCTGGTGGTGCTCTACAAGTACAGATGCTACAAGGTCTGTTCACTCCACTGTCTGTAGGACGCTCGCGGACTCTTCTTGACCCACGTTGCAAGTTCTTGATGTATTTATTTTTTGTTTGTTTGTTTTTGCAGGTGATTCAAGCCTGGCTGTTCTTCTCCAACCTTCTCCTCCTCTTCTTTTTCTCCTTCATTTATTTGGGGTGAGTTCTGTTTTTTGTCCTAGTGTTCCTGCTTTTTGGCTGTAAATAATGGGTTAAAAAGTGCTATAAGTACTATTATTAAAGACCCTGTGAAACTGCAGTTTTCTGTCCTGTTACTTTAGTACCATTGACATACTTTTATAGTTTTTTTTTTTTTTAATTTTAGTTTTCATTTTCTTTCATTTTAGTTAAGGTTTAAGTAATTTTGTTGTGTGTTTTAATCATTTTATTTTATTTTTATTTTTTAACTTTATAATTTATTGTATCAATTTTAAATGAAAATGGAAAATTTTGCTTTGGCAGCTAGGTTTTGTTTTTCACCTTTTTTTTTTTGTATTGTAATGTTTGTTTTATTTGATGTAATGGAAAAACTCTCATGTTTCACTTGATTCTTATGAAGATTTTATATATATTTAATTATCTTTACTTATTTTTTTTATACTGATTTTATATATATATATATATATATATATATATATATATATATATATATATATATATATATATATATTATACTTTATTTTTTTTTTTTTTTTTAAGTTTTAGTGAACTATAATAACCCTCAGTCCGTGTTGATGTATTTCAGGTAGAAACGGGTATTTGCGGTGAAGAGAGCATTTGATTGGAGTTTTAAATGGTGTTATTGAAGAATAATCAAGAAGTAAAATGCCATATAAACACCGTTAACAAAAATCAAGATTTATCTGATGACCGTGCCTGATGATGATGTTATGAAAGCATTGCTTCTGATAACAGCTGCGCATGTGTTTCTTCACCGCAGGGAAGTGTTCAAGACGTACAACGTGGCGATGGACTACTTCACGTTAGCGTTGATCATCTGGAACTTCGGGGTGGTGGGGATGATCTGTATCCACTGGAAGGGTCCGCTGCGGCTCCAGCAGGCCTATCTGATCATGATCAGCGCTCTCATGGCCCTGGTCTTCATCAAGTACCTGCCGGAGTGGACCGCCTGGCTCATCCTCGCTGCTATCTCTGTCTACGGTCAGTCACTGAAGATGAGTTTGTTAGCTTCATCTGGGTTGTTTATAGAGATACTGTCGTAAATTAGGATAGGACTACAAATGGTCTCAAGGCTAAACTGCTAATAATTCCTGCTTTTATCTTTCTTGCTCTTCTGTAGATCTGTTAGCCGTGTTGTGCCCGAAAGGACCTCTGCGTATCCTGGTGGAAACGGCTCAAGAGAGGAATGAACCCATCTTCCCTGCTCTCATCTACTCCTGTAAGAAAAACCTCTCAGCACTTCTGTCTTCTCAGCCTGTGGAGCATTGAATTCAGGGTTTTAGTTGAATGTTTGGTTGTTATCGTCACATTTACATGTGCGCCCATTTGATTCGTCAGCAACCATGGTGTGGCTGTTTAATATGGCGGACAGCGCTGAAACCAGGAATAATTCCAGCCATCCAGTTCCTCAGCAGGAGAACCAGGGTGAGTGTTTGCGAGAGCCCCAGAATCACAGGTGCATGTAATAATGTGCGTCTTCACAGCCACTTTACTGAAGAAATATTCATTTCAGATCTATGTCTAGAAAACGCTTCGTTGGTTAGATGAAACATTGACCAGTAATATCTACACTACCTTTTAAAAGTTTAGGGTCAGTTTAATGTTTTGAAAGAAGTCTCTTTTAATTTGATTAAAAATACTTAAAAAGCAGTAAAATGGCGATGTATTATTTCAATTTAAAATAACTTTTTTCTGTGTGAATATATTGTAAAATGTGATTTATTCCTGTGATTCACATGATCCTTCAGAAATCATTCTAATATGCTGATTTGCTGCTCAAGAAACATTTCTGATTGTTATCAACCAATTATCAATTATTTGCCACTTTTTTTTAATTATCAGTGTCAATTTTCTTCTGTTTGGTTGATGTTTTTGACTGATGAGATGCGTCGGAAACAAAACTTTTATTTTGAAATGACTTATTTTAATAATAATGAATTATTAGACAAAACTATTAAAGATAAGTGGTATATAAAAAAAGTATTATAGCATTTGCTTTTCTGTTATTAGTAATAGAATGGTATGCGCTGATACAGTGCCGTGAAAAGGTTTTTGCCCCCTTCCTGTTTTTAAATTTTTTTGCATGTGTGTCACACTTAAAAGATTCAGATCATCAAACAGATTTTAATATTACACAAAGATAATGCAAGTAAATACAAAATGCAGTTTTTAAATGATGATTTCATTTATTAAGGGAAAAAAGCTGTCCAAACCTACCTGGCCCTACATGAAAAATTAATTGCCCCCTCCTGTTAAATCATGTGATAATCACCACATTATTTTAGAAAGCTGAGTTAAATTTCACTAGCCAAACCCAGGCCTGATTACTGCCAGACCTGTTGAATCAAGAAATCACTTAAACAGAACCTGTCTGACAAAGTGAAGCACGCTTAAAGAGCAACACGTCATGCCACGATCTAAAGAAATTAAATAACAGATGAAAAACAAAATAGTTGACATGTATCAGTCTGGAAAGGGTTATAAAGCCATTTCTAAGGCTTTGGGACTCCAGAGAACCACAGTCAGAGCCATTATCCACAAATGGAGAAAACTTGGAACAGTGGTGAACCTTCCCAGGAGTGGCCGGCCTACCAAAATTACTCCAAGAGCACAACAACGATTCATCCAGGAGGTCGTAAAAGAACCCAGAACAACATCTAAAGAACTGCAGGCCTCACTTGCCTCAATGAAGGTCAGTGTTCATGATTCAACAATAAGAAAGAAACTGGGCAAAAACACCATCCATGGGAGAGTTCCAAGGCAGAAGCCACTGCTGACCAAAAAGAACACAAAGGCTCATCTCACATTTGCCAAAAATATCTTGATTATCCTCAAGATTTTTGGGCAAATATTCTGTGGACTGATGCGACAAAAGTTGATCTTTTTGGAAGGTGTGTGTCCCGTTACATCTGGCGTTAAACAACACAGCATTTCATAAAAAGAACATCATACCAACAGTCAAACATGGTGGTGGTAGTGTGATGGTCTGGAGCTGCTTTGCAGCTTCAGGTCCTGGATGACTTGTCATAATTAATGGAACCATGAATTCTGCATTCTATCAGAAAATCCTGAAGGAGAATGTCCAGCCGTCAGTTTGTGACCTCAAGCTCAAGCGCACTTGGGTTATGCAGCAGGACAATGATCCCAAACTCACCAGCAAGTCCACCTCTGAATGGCTCAAGAAAAACAAAACGAAGGTTTTGGAGTGGTCAAGTCAAAGTCCGGGCTTTAATCCGATTGAGATGCTGTGGCATGACCTTAAACAGTCCATTCATGCTTGAAAACCCTCCAATGTGGCTGAATTAAAACAATTCTGCAAAGAAGAGTGGGCCAAAATTCGTCCACAGCGATGTGAAAGACTCATTGCCAGTTATCACAAACGCTTGATTGCAGTTTATTGCTGTAAAGGGTGGCACGACCAGTTATTAGATTTAGGGGGCAATTACTTTTTCACATTGTGCCAGGCAGGTTTAGACAGCTTTTTTCCCTTAATAAATGAAATCATTATTTCAAAACTGCATTTTGTATTTACTCAGGTTATCAATGTGTAATATTAAAATTTGTTTGATGATCTGAATCATTCAAGTGTGACAAATATGCAAAAATTTAAAAACAGGAAGGGGGCAAAAACTTTTTCACATCACTGTGCCTTTTACTCTATCGTAAGCAAATATGCATTATATCATTTAATTTCATAAACCTTGCAAACTTTGTAAAAAAAAAAAAATCTAGCTGTGAGAGCTTTTGAAGTGTGCACCTGTAGCCTTTTCATTTATTTGTGAAAAATATAAGATTTCATAAAGTTGCTGTCTAAGGTATAAATCTTTTTTTTTTTCATATAATTCATTTTCAAATTATTATTATTTTTTTCTAATTGAATAATTATAAAGTAATTTCAGTAATTGTTATCCATGTGTTTTTGCTATCTTCATTGTCATCGGGCATGAAAAAAACAGTACCTCTAGTTATTCCTACTTCCCACCATAAATGTGGATCATGTGAGCAGCACTATCTGCATCTCATTTGTTAAACTCAGCTTTCCTCAGCCGGCTGTAAATCGCTGTCACTGTGAGCGTTCCTCATTGAGTCTGTCTCCTGTAGTTGCCGTGGCACCCACGGCTCAGCCGGAGGATGATGGCGGTTTCACACCTGCGTGGGTCGATCAGCAGCAGCATCAGCTCGGCCCCATGCAGTCCACTGAGGACAGCAGACGAGAGATCCAAGAGATGCCCTCCGAACGCCCGCCACCTGTGGAAGACGACGAAGAGCGTGAGTATCTGCAGTAACTCATCCGGTTCTGTCCTCCGTTCCATTGAGCAGCACCTCTCAAGGCCTCCGTGTCTCTGAAGTCTGTCTCACATGATCAGACCACATGTGGTCCATTCAAAATACATGTGGCAATGGGGTCCAAATAGTTTCACTCAAACCACATGTGGATGTAGTGCCGTAGAAGGGGCCACAATGGTCAACTAGTTGTCCCTTTTATTGTTTAACAGAATATGAATCAATAAATAAGTCAATAAGTAATGAAAAAATAAAGTGTTTAAATTATATGTGACCCTGGAGCACAAAAGCAGTCTTAAGTCGCTGGGGTATATTTGTAGCAATAGCCAAAAATACATTGTATGGGTCAAAATTATCCATTTTTCTTTTATGCCAAAAATCATTAGGATATTAAGTAAAGTTCATGTTCCATGAAGATATTTAGTAAATTTCTTACTGTAAATATATCAAAACTTAATTTTTGATTAGTAATATGCATTGCTAAGAACTTCATTTGGACAACTTTAAAGGTGATTTTCTCAACATTTAGATTTTCTTGCACCCTCAGATTCCAGATTTTCAAATAGTTGTATCTCGGCTAAATATTGTCCTATCATAAACCATACATCAATGGAAAGCTTATTTATTCAGCTTTCAGATGATGTATAAATCTCAGTTTCAAAAAATTGACACTTATGACTGGTTTTGTGGTCCAGGGTCACATATTGGCTATAAAATATGGTTGCTGTTAAATGCAAACAAAACCCCTACTTCCTGTTGTAGCCCCATTAAGCAGGTTTCATGCACATGCTGATGTTTGTGTGTGTTTTTCAGGGGGTGTGAAGCTGGGTTTGGGAGATTTCATCTTTTACAGTATGCTGGTGGGCAAAGCATCAGCCACAGCCAGCGGTGACTGGAACACGACGCTAGCCTGCTTTGTGGCCATTCTCATCGTAAGTATCCCAAAGAAATAAATACAACTCGCTAATTCAGGCATAATTCAGGTATTATTCTCCAGACATGTATAAAGGCCCCAAAAGGTGTTGGGATACTTGAGGCAAGACACTACTGGCAAATCCATTGTTTTCTCATGCACTGGTCAATTTTGTGATTTTGGGCTATTTTGCTTTTAGATTTTAGACTTCTTTCAGTCTAATGGAAAGAAAACATCCAAAATACACATTTAAGTGTTTGTTTTTATTACACTTTACCTATTTGCATCTGTAGACTTCAGTTAAGATAGAAATATATAATAGAACAGTTTTTTTATGAAACCAATTTATTCGTAAAATATTCAGAAACAAATATATCCTTGTTGTTGACAGTATTTTCAGATTTATGGAGTGATTAAAAGATCCTTTCAAAATCCCCTCTGTAAAAACCTCTAATATATCAACAAAATGAAACCAAAAATAAAACCTGGCTTCATCCAATGTCCAGGTTTCAGTTCTTGAAATTTATGCAAATTAGTGCATATTTAGTTAGATAATATCTCATTTGCATATTTAAACATAACATTACAGAAAACTTGTAATACAGAACTGTTGTCTGAATGGACTGTAATTTATTTACTGGGGAAGGTATGGTCATATGGATTAGTGAACATTTGTACACTTTTCACATATGTGACCCTGGAGCACAAAAGCAGTCTTAAGTAGCACAGGTATATTTGTAGCAATAGCCAACAATACGTTGTATGGGTCAAAATTATCCATTTTTCTTTTATGCCAAAAATCATTAGGATTTTAAGTAAAGATCATGTTCCATTTCCTACCATAAATATATCAAAACGTAATTTTTGATTAGTAATTTGCATGGCTAAGAACTTCATTTGGACAACTTTAAAGGCTATTTTCTCAATATTTAGATTTTTTTGCACCCCCAGATTGCGTTGTACCTGAGCCAAATATTGTCCTATCCTAACAAACCATACATCAGTGGAAAGCTTATTTATTCAGCTTTCAGATGATGAAATCTCAGTTTCAGAAAACTGACCCTTATGACTGGTTTTGTGGTCCTGGGTCACATATAGTGTCTGGCTTAAAGTCACCATGAACCCATTTCAATGTGAAACAGTATTTTCAGTGAGCGAAATGACTTGCTCTTATTCATCAGAATGGATTGGGTTGTGTAAAGTGGTGACGTCATCTGAAAAACTAAAGTCATTTCAGAAGTGGAGCTGCTTATTATATTTTGATGAAAGATTATGAACACAAACTTTTTTGCAGTAACGTGCACAGATGAATCGTTCTCAATTAGATATCTATCTAAGCAAGTGTCATCTCCAAACAATTCATCTCAATACAAAATGACCTGTTCACTCTTATTACGTGTTTTGTCAGCATTCACAATAGTCTGATATTTCTTTCTCCTCAGGGTTTATGTCTAACTCTGCTCCTCCTGGCCATCTTCAAAAAGGCTCTTCCAGCTCTCCCCATTTCCATAACCTTCGGCCTGGTCTTTTACTTTGCCACCGATAACCTTGTGCGGCCGTTCATGGATCAGCTGGCTGTTCATCAGTTCTACATTTAGCACGGAGGAGAGGTCACTCCTCACGCACTCCACTTTACAGCTAATTCCCAGAATCCTCTTGCAGGGAACGTGAACCCTGTAGACTAGCACACTTTTCCTCTTCCTCTGGACACATGACTGGATTCGCTTGGCATTGAATGACTCTATTAATTGCAGTGCCTCTCCAGTGACTCATCTGATCCTGATATTGGCTTTGGTAACATCTTCAGGCGATATGCTGAACGTTTGTTTGTTTGGAGAAAACACAGACCATCTTACACGTAAGAATGGATGAAAGTGATGAACTCTGGTGTATGGAATGGGACCAGAGCTGGCTTTGTCCACCAGATCTTGGATTCACTTTCTAGGCATTACATTAATTCCAGCTCCGATATAGCGAGCATTAAGCCAAAGCTCTCTGAATGATATGGCTGCACACACAGAGGTAGGTACTGGTCACTTTTGTTGGTCTTCTGAGAGTGCCTGTGATGCTTCGAGTTTTCATTTTTAACACCAACATTTGACCATATTTGAGACTATGTTCTGGGTTACTCTAGCATTAAATCAAGTGTTGAGCCAAGCTACTGTTTTGCTCTCCTGAAAAGCGTGAGAGCGTCATTTTGGAATGTATAAACTTTCTCTTTAATTTCCTCCGTGTTTGGACAAGATGTCAGGAGACTGTGTAAGAATTGTTTGTTTGTTAATTTTTTTTTGTTGTTGTTTTGTTTCTCTTTTTTATTTACCAGCAAAATGGTTGATTGAATGAGTTTTACTTTCATATTATCCACACCTTTTGTCATTTCAAAAAAAATGCAAATGTTTTGTAACTAAATTGAAAGATTCACAAATAAAGGGGTTGCTCATTTGAGCAAATTTCAGTCTCCATCAAATCATTTTCCGTTGAAATTTCTTTTGTTCAGCCTAGACACCTGGTATTCACAATCATCTCATTGATCTGATCACAAGAAGATACTCTTATCATGTAAATGGTGTCCAAACGGTTTTATCATCAGGGTTGCCAGGTCTGTGTATCAAAACCAGAAATTAAGAATGGCAAATAAGTTAACCTTCAGGTGGACTGGCCAACACTGAGGACATTAGGAAACAGTCAAGTCACATTACTTTGGGGTTCATTGTCTTTGACCTATTGTTCAGTCTTGCTAATGTTAAAGGCCCTGAAAATGGTGGGAACATTTTTAGAAATTCCACTGTATTGCAAGACTGTTGCCCCTCTTCCAAGTCCCTGACCCTTTGGAATTGGCATGTTGCCTGAATCTCTAGAGGTAGCAGCAGTTTCCATGGGGACTGCTTGGCACGGCATGCTGGGATGGCCCTGGTTCTCTTTTGTGATTGTACCTTGGTGATTAGCATCAAGCTGAGCCTTCACATTCCACCTCAGCGTCTCACCTGAAGTCTGCAATGATCTTGTTATGCCACAGGTGAAATCAACAGATTTCCACAAAATCACAACAGGCACTGGCACATCAGTATTGCTCAGGCAGTTTTTAAAGCTCTAGAACTTGGCACGTTAAAAAAAAAACCTAAAGATATGCATTGAATGAAGGACCAAGAACAGGGCTCTTCAACTCCTGAAGGGCCAGTGTCTTGCAGACTTTAGTACCAATCCCAGTTGACCCACCTGTCTGTAATTTGCAAGTAGTTCTCAACACTTTGGCTGGGTTGGATTTAACCAATCTGTGGGATTTGCCAACTGGGGGGGGTGGAGTTGAAACAGAGACTTGCATTTGGACACTTTCTGCTTCCCGTAGTTACGCTTATGTTGCATACTTTTATCACAGATGAGGTGGATTAGATTCAATATTTGTCATATAAGCACACATTTCAGACATTCTCATGTAGCAACAGGAACAGTTAATCCTTAGCCTGTGTACAAGAATAAAGTTCAACACAAGCCTATACTTTTTAAATACCAGTAAAGTAGTTTCTATATTTTTAATCAGTTTTTTTGATAAACTTGTAATATTATAACATTAGGATTACTTTTTTTACTATTATGAGATCAGATTTTGTGAGCATTAGTAGAACTGAAGGTGCCGGAATAAAAACGAAACACACATGATCATTGTCATTGGTGAATCCGGCCAATCCTGTGCAAAATGAGCTAGCTGACTGCTCTCGAATCACTCTCGCAGTATTTTGAAATACACCACAGTGACGTGATGTTGGACAAAGTCAAGTCAGATATAATTTCTAACCGGCATGCACTGCTACAAAACAGATGGCAGTCAGTCTGCGCAGTGTCAAATGAAGTCAAACACAGCTCCATATTAGCTTGTTCCAGTATGTTTTGTTGGGGTTAGAGCTAAGCTTAACTGGGTTGGAGTTGAAGAGCTCTGACCTAAGCCATATATCAGGAGTGGCCAACATTGTTCCTGGAGAGCCACAATCCTGCATAGTTTTGCTCCAACCTTCATAAAAACTAACCTGCTTGTCACATTCTAGTAACCCTTTTGCTGTGTTCCATTTACCTCGGAAATTGGATGTCAGAACTGGGAATGACATCACACCCAAGTGGACCACGTTCCTGTAGAGAAGTCAGAAATAGAGAATGGACGCTTCCATTGTTAGCAATACCATTCGATTAAAAAACACATCATAAGTGGTATTTTGCACAGATAATGCCAAAGTATCATGTCCACGAATAGAGGTTGGATAGTACTGTGTGTGCACCACTTATTGAGTTTGAGACACAGACAAACATGAGTGCTAATAATGTGTTAACACTCTTTCTCTTTTTTTGATTCACTGAACAGCCTTATTGGATTCTGAAGTTGGAGCGATTTCTCAGAGATTCCGAGTCGGATCTCTGACTTGGGAGGGCGTTCCACTTAGGCCCTGTTAACACTTGTGTGTTTTTGTTTTAAAAAGGGTTTTCACTGTTTCAGAAATGATCTCTGTCCACACTTCACTACAGAAAAAGCATGTCACATAACCATTCATGCAGGTACAACCATAGATATATAGGTAGATGCCCTATTATTTAGATGGTGGACGCATATATGTGTTTGGAGCAGTCGAATGGGGCATCTACCTATACATATCTATGGGTACAACAATGAACATGATGTTATTGTTTACACGGACCTGTAGCAGGGGTGTCCAATCCCACTCCTTAAAGGGTTAGTTCACCCAAAAATGAAAATTAGCCTGTGTTTTACTCGCCTCAAAGCATCCTAGGTGTATGTGACTTTCTTCTTTCAGACGAATCAAATCAGAGTTATATTAAAAATGGTCCTGGGCTGGTCCCTCCAAGCCTTTCCATGGGGGTAAGCGGGTGTTTGTTGTCAACAGTTCAGAAGACGTGAAATAAAGTGCACGCATCCGTAATAAAACGTGGCTCCTGGGGGTGAATAAAGGCCTCCTGTAGGGAATGACGTAGGATGTATGTGTCGCGCGCATGCCTCTGAGAAATGCAGGAGCAAAGGAAGCAAAGTTTCCTTACTTAAGCAAAGGAAAACCAGTCTCCTCTTGGCTTATATTGACATTTTTCTTTACAAATCCTCATTTTGTGCGTCTAATTAGTGACCGGCGTTTTGTTCTCTCTCCGCGCTCGTCACTAATCACGCAACGCCTACGTCTTACGTCATCCGCCTGCACGGCTTCCGTGTACCACAGTCAGCGGAAGTGAGAAAAAAGTGTTTATTACGTTTGAAATATAGATATTTATCTTACAAAAATGCATGGATTCCCTACAGGAGGCCTTTATTCACCCCCCTGAGCCGTGTGAGGGACGTTTTATTACGGATGCGTGCACTTGGATTGCGATGCGATTGGATTCGTCTGAAAGAAGAAAGTCACATACACCTAGGATGCTTCGAGGGTGAGTAAAACACAGGCTAATTTTCATTTTTGGGTGAACTAACCCTTTAAGGAGTGGGATTGGACACCCGTGCTACAGGTCAAACAGTAGAGCAAGGTTGGGAAACTTCAGTCCTGGAGGACTGCTGTTCTGCAGAGTTTGGGTCCATCCCTAATCAAACACACCTGCCTGGAATTTTTAAGACTTAAATTTTTCAGGTGTGTTTGATTAGAGATGTAGCTAAACTGTGCAAGTGTGGACCTCCAGAACCAGCGTTGCACATCCCTGCAGTAGAGCACAATTGTAGCAGGGATAAGGTTGTGGGCTTGATTCCCAAAAAGATGTACGGTATGCCTTGAATGCAGTGTAAAATGTTGCAGGCAAATGAAATGGAAAGAAATTAAATGAGAGGGCAAAACATCACAGAGATTGGGGGTGGAGTCTTTTGAGCTGGATTAGTAAATAACCACCCAGAATACCTTATGTCAAGTTGGGTTCAATTCGGTTTGGTCTTTAAAACTTATTTGTGGCAGTGTGAGGAAGCAGAGCTAAATTTGGTCACTCCTTTTCCTGATAGCCTGTTTTCCCCAGGTCCATTCAATTCCCGGTACGGTATTAAGCTGGCTTACTTGAGGCCATGCAAGGCTGTAAGACACTAATCTCTGGAGGTGAGTCTTGAGCATCTAGACCACCGAGACTACAGAAGCTGTGGCTAAGGATAGCTCCTCTAAGGGGATTACTGGAAGTGTGAGGGAGTGTCCTGTGAAGCAAGACAAGCCAGCGCTCAAGGATTAGGCCATTAGTGATTACTTGAGTCACACCACAGGCACCAAGGACACAGCCACTCTCGTATCTGCCACTCTTACACTCTGCAACCCAAACCCACACCTTCCACTAGAAACCATGTCGAAGGAGAAACTGGAAGGCCTGGTGAAGCGCATGGAGGTGACCCTCGTGGAGATGGAGCAGCTGAAGCTGCACTGTGGCCGGCAGAGCGAGGAGCTGAGCCAGCTGGTGGTGGAGCTCCGCAGGGAGAACCAGGAGCTCGCTGAGAAGTACAACCAGCTGGCCCAGGACATGAAGGAGGCTAAGGAAGTCATCGAGCAGTTGCAGGACACCAAGTACGCTTTTGACGCAAAGGAGAGGCAAGCCCAGAAGCTCAGTCGACAACTCTAAAAAGACCACAAACGGACTGACGACCCAGTGTTTACTAAGTGCATGTTGGGAATATTTTTGATTACAGAGACTTGTAACAAAGGAGTGAAGGAAACTACATGGACTTGGAAACGTATTTAATAATTACACACTGGTGTGTTTTAGGTCCAGGAGTAAACCAATGTAAAATATGCCAATGCTGATGTTGATTTAAATGTATTTTAGTTCACCCCTTAAATGTTTGGTTTCTGTGTAACGAAAGAATGGCAAGTGGCAATTTTTTGAATTTTTCAGAAAATCATAGATTATGGTTGAAGAAGATACAAAGCCATGATACTAGAATCGTTAAGCTGTCAGTATTTGAAATATGAGGTTGTTGTGAAACTGTGGCAATGACAAAGCATTTTGTGAAGTGAACCCCTGCCATTTAACAAAGTAAAATCACACTCTGGTTGATTAATGCCTGAACACATGATCGACCTACAGAGGATTATCTAACCAAATGTAAAATGTCTGAATCCTGCTGGCGGCTGTACGTGTGAGTCAGTAGTTTTAAAGCAATTATGGAAACACTCTTTTTTGGACCCTAAATCCAAAGGGTGGTTATAGATCGTGCCAACATGGGTTTTGGTGCCCTGTATCGTTGCAAAGTTTATATCCAAATGTATCCTTTTCCAGGTAATCGGTTTAGAAAGATGACTATATCAAACTTTGCCATCTGCATGGATTTTCAAAATGCCTTTGAATGAAGACTTCACCTTGATTTATGGTTCCCTCATCTTATACTCTCAACATTACATAAACTAATCACTCCTTATGCATTAGAGGCTTCTCTAATGCATTTTTGGTCCCTGTCACAATATGCAAAGCCAGCTATTTAGGGAGGGGGGAGGGGGGGTTTGCTGTTATAGTCAATCTAAACCTGATAAAACAGTTCCAGTAATTGGCCTGTTCCCAGTCCCAGTACTTTCTTTAGCGCAATGTTGATTGCCATTTCAACAAAACTGATAAAGGTCCTCTAATATGAAACATTACACTGAAATGTGAAATGTGGTTTCCCAGTGGCTATAAAGTTACTACACAACTACATTTAACACTGGATTATGTCTAAAATTAGAATGAGGTGCTGTGAAAGAATAAATATTACAAATCCCATCCTCATGAGCCCAGGACTAATGAGACAGACAGCAGAACCTCATTCTAATGGTAAAGCATGGTGCATGGATGATTTTACACTGCTTTTCTGCCTCAGTGGTTTGTCCTGGAGTCAATGAGAGTGTAAATGAGATGACAGGTATGATGACCATCAAACATCACTCTGATGAAGATGATCTGTAAGGAGTGGATAAATCCTGTCAATACCAGCTCCTGAAGCTAGAGGGCGCAGCTTGTTTTGCATCAGCAGACCAGTGCATGTCTTTCTGAACTCTTCATTACACAGAATATTTATCATTATTTATTAAATCACCTCCATCTTTGTTTAAATAGAGCTTAAATGTACATTTCTGGAAGTCTTTAAATAGGTTCATTTAACACATTAAACCATAATCAGACTAGAAAATTGATCCTGAATCTGACTCTCACTTTTTACTTAGTTAACATTAATACATTGAAGAAATATATTTGATAAACCATATGATGGAAGAACACTTAATTCATGATTATTGATTAATGCATAATTATTTATAAAGTTATGCATTACTTTTTTTTTTTGTTTTGTTAAAAATACCATGGAGCAAGCAGAATAATTGATTCCAGACATTGTTGAAAATGTATGCATAGGGTTTTTTGATCTGCCCTTAAAATCAACAACTGTAAATTGTATTAAAGAGTACAAAAAGTAAAGTAACCTATAAAAAATAAAAACAAGAGAGGAGATTCTTAAATCATTTTGAATCATGAAGTAAAGTGGATTAAACTGCAAACTCTTATGTCAGAAAGAGAGTTAAGTGGGTTAACTTGTAGGGATTCATTGTGCACCACCAGAATATTAATGTGCTTTAAATAAATTGGGTTCATTTTTGATTTCACATAGTCCTCTAAGACTGTTATGTTCAATCAACACACAAAAGCTTCAGTGTTTTTGAATTAATCACTTAAGTGAATAATTCAATGACTCACTTGCCGCCACCTATCGGAGTCACGGTGACTGCAGAAAGAGTCGATGAGAAATCTCCATTATACTGCTTCAGAGCGGGGCGCGCGCAAGATGGCGTCGTGAGCACAAGTGCTGAGACTTACGTCCATCAACAAAGTTGGTATTAAGCTATAATACGGATTTTTGTTTCTAGTCTGTGTTTTATTTGGTCGTTAAGTGCTACTTTGACGCGTGTATTCACATTTGGAAAACATGTCAACTGATAAGAAGAAGAAAAATTCGGCGACGAAGAAGAAAGAAATGCCCGCTGGTACGGAGGATTCAGCTAACTTTGGTTCTGCTGCTTCCTGCAAGGTTCTTGTTGACACCTGTCATGAGTACTATGGGCCTAAAGAAAAGATGGAATTTTCTGTGTTGTCTGTAGAAGATTTCCCTTCACTCCCAGCTACACCTTTGAAGCCTCCGTCAAAGAGAGGCAGAGGTGAGTCTGATGATGACATTGTTACAAAACTCTGAGCTCATCAACATGAGATCTGATAAACTGGAGTCAATGGTTGCGGTCAATACCTCTCACATTGCTGGATTAAGAGAAAAGCTGAACTCCGTGTGTGACGATGTGAATGAGGTGAAGGTTAAAGTTTCTCAAGTCGAATCATCGCTGGTTAAGGAGAGTAGTCGAATTGGCCTATTGGAGTCATGTATCACTGAATTGGAGCGGTAATCCAGACGTTGGAATTTGAAATTACATGGCGTGCCAGAAAACATTGACGAGAAAAGAAGTGATTCGCATTTGTCAGAAATTACTGCCTGAACATGCTGATCGTCTCCCGGATGTGATTGACACTGTGCATCGAGTCGGTGTGAAGAAGTTGAATTCTACTCGTGGTGTAATCATCCAGTTCGCTTCGCGGATACACAGATCAGCGGTTTGGGCGGCAGCTAAAAACTCCGCTTATCTTCGGAAAAATGGTCTGCGGTTCAGAGAGGATCTTTGCAAGGCAGACAGAGAAAGCAGGATGAAGATGTGGCCGTTAGAAGAGGAGGCGCGGAAAGCAGGAAAGATTGCCTAAGTTACTTTGTGGCTGGTCGTGCCTTTGTGGAGAAAAAAGAGATCTTTCCACCAGGCTGAATTATCATCTCTGAAATGAGGTTTTCTGTTTACACGCTGTTATAGACGCATTCTTATTTTTTCTACGCCACTCACTTTTCTCTTTCTTTATTCCTAAGTTCAATGTAAAATGTTTTTTTTTGTTTGTTTTTTTTTGTTTTGTTTTTTGCGCAAACAGTCATCTTTGACCAGGACCATAATGTTTAGGGGAGAGCGGGGCACAAAGTAACACTTTTTGACTTTCTCAAATTGTGTAAATCCACTTCGTGTTCAGAGTATAATTTTTTATCCACAGTAATTTCACACTTGTCTAGTACAAATATGTCGCTTTGTTTCATAAATACAGTGTATACGTTTTTCTTTATTTACCCTCAAAAATTGGAAGTGAAATGTGACAACATGCCCCGTAGGTGGGGTACATTGTAACAGCTGAGGGGCACGTTGTAACATGACCATATGACAGCCTAAAATGTTATCTGATCTTATGAAAAAAATATACAAGACAAACTAAAATATTTTGTCAATAAAATAAAATAATTATTTATTTTAAATAAAATAATGGCGTTTTTTAATAATTAAAAGTAATCTGATTTTTGAGTTTGACAATGAACATATTGCAACCATGCCTGGGACGGCCCATATAAACGAGCCAAAATGCTTTCCATGTCTTGAAATAATAATTTCTGAACATTAAACAATGATTGTCAGTCTTTATTCACCTGTTTCTCGTCGTTTCTCATTAAAATGTATTAAAGTAAATAGTGTGAATTACATCGCTAATGTCATAGAATAGGAAGGCAGGGCAGATTGTAACGCAGTGTTACAACTTACCCCATCTGCGCAACTTTAATTTAAAACCAGTTAGTGTCTTCTGCTAGTTATCGAAGCATTAAAAAACTATCTAAACTGATAAATAACAGATTGGAGATTAAAATAATAGCAGATTTGTTTCATTTTAAATTAGTAATAAAAACTGAGATGAAAAATTTACTTAAGCCAGAAATATAATTTTACTACACTGTAAAAAAAATTCCGTAAAATTTACGGTAAAAAAAACTGGCAGCTGTGGTTGCCGGAATTCTACCGTAAAAAATACGGTAACAACATTTTAGGTTTTACGGTTTTAACTTAAATTTACAGTTAAATACCGTAATTTCATTAACTGACATAATGTTAATATACCAACCTATTGAAGTACTGAAGACTGTTTTGTATCTTTGAAATACACTGATAACCACCAAATGCAGGCGGTGATGAGAAAGTCACATGAAGAACCAAAGCCCATCACAAGCAGCTTTTAAATAATAACATATATAGAAGGTGCACAGTGTCTTTCACACAAACACTAAACACCATCATGGTGAGACTCATTAAACTGAAATATGCAATAAACATTAATTTAACAACATTAGATGTAACATACAACCCTAATAAACATAACTGATCAGAAAAAACTAAGAAGAAACAGTTATTTCAAAGAAAAAACATCAAATTCAAACAAAATTTGAAATGCAACGCAGGGAATTCTGGGAACATCAGTTTACAGTTTATCCCTGTAATTTTTTACAGGAACTTACCGTTAACCATTTAATAGGTTTTTACTGTAGCATTTTCACAGTTTTTTACCGTTAAAATCACAGTCATTTTTAACAGTGTATGGTAAAAGAAATGTTCAGCGATATCTTCAAAAGACTTTTGAATTTTGGTGCACTTTTTTTCTCTATATAATGTTGATATGGTAACTAGTAAATACTGTAAATTTGGTTATGCTAGCATGTGTGGAAATATTTAAAAAACGTGTGTTACAACTAACCCCGCGTTACTTTGTGCCCCGCACTCCCCTATATTTTGTCTGTTTGTTTTTACGCAGCTATAGTTGATGTGGCGTTTTTGTTCTCAACACGTTTAGTAGTTGTCTCGGAGCTTCTGTTTCTGAGAATCTTGTTCAAGTAATTTATCTTGTTTTTTTTTTCTTTTTTAATTCAGTTGTTGTTATTGTGATGTCTTTATCTATAACTTCACTCAATGCCAGGGGACTAAGGAACAGTTTAAAACGAAAAGCCATCTTTTTATTTGCCAAACAGTGTAAAACAGATTTTTGTTTTCTTCAAGAGACTCACAGCATCTCTGAGGATGTGCCTTTTTGGAAGTCCCAATGGGGAAATGACATTTTTTGTTCTCACGCTTCTCAGCGTTCTGCGGGTGTTTGTACACTAAAAAACTTATTTGCTGGAAAAATTTCTCATACAGACTTTGATACTATCGGACATTATTTGTGTCATATTTTTCAAATTCATAACTTCATTGTCTTAAATGTTTATGGGTACAACTCAAAGGCAGAAAATGATATTCTTTTAGATAGAATAGAAGAGAGAATTGTTCATTGGTTAACTAAGTTTCCTAATGCATATATACTTTTGGGTGGTGACTTTAATATTACATTAGATAATATGGTTGATAGATGGCCTCCAGGTTCTTATTCTAATATGAATGTAAAGCTAAAAATGTTGATGCAAAGATTTGATTTGATTGATGTGTGGAGAGTTAAACACCTTAATAGCATAGCTTTTACTTGGTGCAATAATTCAAGGTCTAAACAATCAAGAATAGATTTATGGTTAGTCTCTCATACCCTTGAAGATAGTGATATTTTATCAACCCCTTTAACTGATCATAAATCAATACAAATCAATATTATTCTTTTATCAATGCCTTTTGTTAAGTTCTATAACTCTTATTGGAAGCTTAATAGTTCAGTACTGGAACATGAGACCGTTATTATAGAGGTTAGGAAATTTATTAATTTCTTTTGGACTAAAGCCAAAGCAGAACGAGTTGATGGTAAGCATTGGGAGTTGCTTAAATTTGAATTGGGCAAGTTTTTCAGGAATTATTGTAGTAATATTGCCAAACATAAAAGAGCCCAAGAAGAGGGTATAATTTCCACAATGACATACTTGTCTTCTAGATGCCCTGATAGTTTATCTGTGGAAGAAAACAATACTCTCTATGAATATCAGCAAAAATTGGATGAACTTTATGCTTTCATAAGGTCCAGAAGACGCTGGCTCGAAGAAGGAGAGCAAAATTCTGCTGACTTTTTTAGATTAGAAAAATCACAAACTAAAAATAATATTCATCAGTTGAAAATTGGTAATTCTGTTTCTGAAGACCCAAAAGAAATTGCTAAATATTGTTCAGAATTCTATAAGAATCTTTATAGTAGCCAATTCAGTTATGATAGCACTATATCCTTTATGGGTTCTGTAGGTAATAATGATTGTATTATTGCTTCTGATAAAGATTTTTGTGATCGCCCTATCACATTAATTGAAGTTGTTGAGTCAATCAAAAATTTAAAGGTTAATAAATCGCCAGGTGTGGACGGCCTTATTTCAGAATTTTACCAAAAATTTGCAAAAGATTTGGCCCCGTTTTTATTAGGAGTAATTTATGAAAGTATCAGATTGAGTTCTCTCCCTTCTACCTTAACACAAAGTTTAATAACTCAAGATTTACTATTAATTGATAATTGGCGTCCGATTAGTCTTTTAAATTGTGATTACAAAATTATTACTACAATTTTTGCTAAACGCTTAAAAACTATTTTAGAAGAGATAATTGATGAAACACAATCAGGCTTTTTAAAAAA
The DNA here is from genome assembly GCA_021397915.2 of Tor tambroides. Taxonomy (NCBI): domain Eukaryota; kingdom Metazoa; phylum Chordata; class Actinopteri; order Cypriniformes; family Cyprinidae; genus Tor; species Tor tambroides. The sequence continues at coordinate 51,792 of JAFVLL020023283.1, read as the reverse complement.
CAGACATATTTCAAATAATATTCGGTTGGTTCTCGATTTGTTAGACTATTCGGAATTAGTGAAGGATGATAGTTGTATACTTTTCATGGACTTTTATAAAGCCTTCGATTCTATTGAACATGACTTTATATTTATTAAAGCAATTAAAACCCTATATGCACACGGTAATTCTTCTATTAAACTTAAACATGGTACCTCTCCAAGATTTGAATTGCAGCGGGGAATACGTCAGGGGTGCCCCATTTCACCGTACTTGTTCATTTTGACTACTCAGTTATTAGCTAGATACATTAAGAACAGTGCTTTGCAAGGAGTTAGTATCATGGGAAAGGAGATCATCATTAGTCAACTGGCCGATGATACTACCCTTTTTCTTAAAAATTCAGACCAGATTCCTTTAGCTCTTGATACTATTAAAGTGTTTTCCAATGCTTCTGGGCTTCATCTCAATGTACTCAAATGTGAATTAATGCCAATTAAGCAACTGTCTGTTTCCAGTATATGCAATATCCAAGTAAAAGAGACAATAACTTACCTTGGCATTATAATTTCCAAAAATCCAAAACTTAGATGTGATTTAAATTTTTGGCCTATCATAGAGAAAACCAAAAGAAAATTTAATCAGTGGCTTCAGAGAGATTTATCTTTAAAAGGAAGGATTCTTCTCTCCAAGGCAGAAGGCATCTCTCGTCTGACATATGCAGCTATCTCCTTAGACCTTGATAGAGTAATGTGTAAAACAATTGACCAAATGTTATGTAATTTTGTATGGAAAAATAAGACGCATTATGTCAAAAAATCTGTTCTGTCCAATAGTGTCAGTAATGGTGGTCTTAACTTTGTTGATTTTGCAACCTTGAATAATACTTTTAAAATCAACTGGCTGAGAAATTACTTGAAAAATCCATCCAATATTATACTGGAATATATTTTCTCTAAATTAGGTGGTCTGAATTTTCTGTTGTGTGACTTTAGTATTGAAAGAATCCCTGTTGCTCTCTCCAATTTCCACAAACAAGCGCTGTTGGCTTGGTCTATGATTTTCAAACACAATTTTTCTCCAACCAATTACTTTATCTGGAATAATAAGAATATTTGTTTTAAATATAAGTCTTTATTTTTTGAAAATTGGTTTAAGAATGGGATCAATCGGGTTAGTCAATTATTTACTCAAGATGGTTACTTATTTACATATCAAGAATTTCTTTCTTGCTATAATATTCCTGTTACTCCAAAACAGTTTGCTATTGTATTTGGCGCTATCCCTAATGGTGTTATGATGTTATTTAAGGGATGTAATCATTTCTTGACGAGTTCTGAAACTCCTCTTCCAGACCCAACTGACACATGTGTAGGTAGAATATGTTTTAAATCTGCATTTAAAAATAACAGAGTAATTCGTTCTCTTTTTCTTAATGATTCTGTATCCACTTCTCATGTTGTTACAAAATGGAATAGTTTAGTGGATAATATTTTATGGAAAAAGGTTTGGACTCTTCCTAACAAATATCTATTGATAAATAAGGTTAAAGAGATCTCCTTTAAGCTTATTCATCGGTATTATCCTGTTAAAACATTCATTGTGTCAAGATTTAAATTAAGTATACAGGTGCTGGTCATATAATTAGAATATCATCAAAAAAGTTGATTTATTTCACTAATTCCATTCAAAAAGTGAAACTTGTATAATGTATACATTCATTCCACACAGACTGATATATTTCAAGTGTTTATTTCTTTTAATTTTGATGATTATAACTGACAACTAATGAAAACCCCAAATTCAGTATCTCAGAAAATTAGAATATTGTGAAAAGGTTCAATATTGAAGACACCTGGTGCCACACTCTAATCAGCTAATTAACTCAAGCACACCCGCAAGGCCTTTAAATGGTCTCTCAGTCTAGTTCTGTAGGCTACAATCATGGGGAGAAGACTGCTGACTTGACAGTTGTCCAAAAAGGCGACCATTGACACCTTGCACAAAGGAGGGCAGAACACAAAAGGTCATTGCAAAAGAGGCTGGCTGTTCACAGAGCTCTGTGTCCAAGCACATTAATAGAGAGAGGCGAAGGGAAGGAAAAGATGTGGTAGAAAAAAATGTCCAACCCAATGAGAACCGCACCCTGGAAGGATTGTGAAACAAAACCCATTCAAAAATGTGGGGAGATTCACAAAGAGTGGACTGCAACTGGAGTCAGTGCTTCAAGAACCACCACACACACACGCACAGTAGTATGCAAGACATGGGTTTCAGCTGTCGCATTCCTTGTGTCAAGCCACTCTTGAACAACAGACAGTGTCAAGCGTCTCGCCTGGGCTAAAGACAAAAAGGACTGGACTGCTGCTGAGTGGTCCAAAGTTATGTTCCCTGATGAAAGTAAATTTTGCATTTCAAATCAGGTCCCAGAGTCTGGAGGAAGGAGGAAGGCACAGAATCACGTTGCTTGAGGTCCAGTGTAAAGTTTCCACAGTCAGTGATGGTTTGGAGGGTGCCATGTCATCTGCTGGTGTTGGTCCACTGTGTTTCTGAGGTCCAAGGTCAACACAGCCGTATACCAGAAGTTTTAGAGCACTTCATGCTTCCTGCTGCTGACCAACTTTATGGAGATGCAGTTTCATTTTTCCAACAGGACTTGGCACCTGCACACACAGTGCCAAAGCTACCAGTACCTGGTTTAAGGACCATGGTATCCCTGTTCTTCATTGGCCAGCTTAAACTCGCTGACCTTAACCCCATAGAAAATCTATGGGGTATTGTGAAGAGAGGAAGATGCGATATGCCAGACCCAACAATGCTGAAGAGCTGAGAGAATATCAGAGCAACCTGGGCTATCATAACACCTGAGCAGTGCCACATACTGATCGACTCCATACTGCACGCATTGCTGCAGTAAATCAAGGAAAAAAGGAGCCCCAACTAAGTATTAAGTGCTGTACATGCTCTACTTTTCATGTTCATACTTTTCAGTTGGCAAGATTTCTAAAAATCTTTCTTGTATTGGTCTTAAGTAATATTCTAATTTTCTGAGATACTGAATTTGGGGTTTTCAGTAGTTGTCAGTTATAATCATTAAAAATTAAAAGAAATAAACACTTGAAATATATCAGTCTGTGTGGAATGAATGTATACATTATACAAGTTTCACTTTTTGAATGGAATTAGTGAAATAAATCAACTTTTTGATGATATTCTAATTATATGACCAGCACCTGTAGATGTGAATTGCACCTTCTGTAATTCGCAACCGGAGTCTATCTTGCATCTTTTTTGGCATTGTGATCACACAAGAAAACTGTGGCAAGACATTTGTCAGTTCATTGTAGACTATATATATGAAGACTTTGAGCTTTATTTTAGGGATGTTTTGTTTGGGTTTTTCAGTTTTGAGAAGCGATATATAAATGTTTATTTTCTCTGCAACCTAATTATTTTGCTTGCTAAATATTTTATTCACAAATGTAGAACTATGAAAGTTCTCCCCAATTTTTGTCACTTTCAAGAAGATATTAAGATTTATATTACATCTTTATTTACCTCATGTAACAAAAAGGCCATTAAAACTTTAAATGTATGCTCACTTTTTGGTGTTTTTGTATAAATATTTTTTTGTTGTTGTTGTTGTTTTTGTTTTTTTTTATTATTTATTTATTTATTTATTTATTTTTCTTTCTGAATTCAGGTGTTATGTAATGCTTGGTCATTATTGAACCCCTGGCACTATGTTCTGGATGAAAGTGTTTTTTCATATTTGTATTCTGTATGCAAATGTTGGAAATAAAAAAAAAAAAATACTGCTTCAGAGCGGTTTTTATTATTTATTTATTTTATTTTATTATTTTTGAGGCTAAGTGTATCCTATCATTCATCATGTTCAGGAACTTATGTGCCCCAAAATCTTGAGGTGTGAATAAAAACTCTCCAGTGGAAGTTAAATGAATTATTAAATTAAATTAATTACTTAAATTAATAATTTTTGCAGAGATGCTATTTTGTAAAACGTTTCCAACTGTTTTTTTTATTATTAATTAATTAGAAGCACCACCATTAATAAATTGAATAGTCTGTTATGACTACTCAGACCCATTTCTTTATATTTAAATATACAATATATTTAAAAGCCCTGTAAAAACTTTATTTCCAATCACGCAAGTGGCTCACGAGAGGATAAAAATGGCAAACAATTTTGATTTCCGAAAAATAGGATTTGTAACAAACCTCATATTTCTATCTTTTCATTTAATTATTAGTATTATTTTTTATGTTATTCATGACAAAACATTATCACAATTGTACAACGGTAAGAAAAACTGTGGCGTTTGTAAATATGTTAATTGGTGGCTATTTTTGGTAGGGGAGTTTTGCCCACTATTAAAATGTTACAACTGAACGCTTCTTTTCTCAGTGCTCTGTCTGTGTGTGTGTGTGTGTGTGTGTGTGTGTGTGTGACGCACTGTGTCTCTTCCCTCGCGCTCCTCAGAGAGAGATAGAGAGAGTTCAGAGAGCAGATTGATCAGCGTGAGACGCGAACATCAGCTCTGCTTGCTTTCGACATCCGGAACGAGTCAAAGTGAGTTATATGTTTACGAGATATTGTTCATTTGTCTTTCATTGTGTTTCTGTGTGAGGGGAAAAACAGTTTGTGAGGTTCTCGCTGAAACATGAGCAGTTCATCAAAGTCTGTGCTGAGTGATAGTTTCATCGATCTCTGTTGGGGATTGATGTGGGAATCCTATTTCACTCTGCCTGGATTATTGGTTAAAAAGAGTTCATTATCTGAATGAATGCCACTGTATGTCATTTTACAGGATTTTTTATTTATTTATTTATTTATTTTTTACAAAAACTTAGAAACACTGAAAGTAAACAGTCAGAGAGTAGGCTAATTGAAACAAAGCAAGTTCAGATAAATCAAAATAAGTTTCAAATATCCTTTATCAACAGTTCTTGTCACATTTTATGGTGTGAAATTAATTTTTAAAAGTACAAATACATATAGTCTCTCAGTCAACATGATGTTTAGTTTTAGATGCAGTAAAGGTCTGTCATCTCAGTCTCGTACAGCAAAGCTGCTTTCTTGTTAAATGTTTAGTCTTTTGATTGTAGTGTATTTTGGCTGTATGTCCATTTCGATGACTGTTTAGTGTGTTTTAATGGGAGAGATTACATATACAAGTAAAGTTTACATCACATTAAATGTCTCTATAAATTTATGAAAGGTATGAAATGTGTTTCACATCTGAACAAAATCTGAAACAACACCTATAGGCTTCTCCTGCAGTTCAGAGAAGCACGACGTGCAGCGGCGTTGGCAGGTGGCAGCATGCTCAGACTGGCAGCAAAGCTGTCATTTACTATATTAAAGATCTTTCATAGCTTGTTTCAGGCTGTTTGAACATGATTTCTGAGAGTGTTGCTTGACTACCCAGAAGTCTAGTGTATACTGGCATCACTGAGCTGAAGCGCTTTCACCGTTGGCTGCCCCAAATCAAAGTTACGGTAATTTGCTTCAAACAATAGTGCCACACATACAGCACTGACACTGCAAACAAACCTCAGTGCCCTCAGATCACTGCAACATCAGGCAAATTCAGAAATTAAGAACTGGCTGCTTTTAATTCATGAATGTGGCTCTGAAGTGAACACAGCATGATGAGTTGGGATTTGAATTGGGATGATGGGAAGAGGAACTGATTGAATTGCAATTACACAACTAAGGACAAAATAATAATTCATTTTGCTGAATTATCATTTCATATGGCCATCTGAGACTGATTTTAAGGGTCGTTGCTTTTGCAAAATCGGCAGTTTTTGCGTTTGGTGTGCATTAGTTAATTGTAATGGCACTAAATCGTAGCCTCTAAAATTCTGGCATTTTCAAAAATTTAGTATCACAGTCATGCAAGTGCTCCTATGTGCAACAAGATGATTGGGACCTAAGGCTTTGTTATATTTGAATAAACCTGATGTTTAATGTTCAACTGTTTCAGTTCAATCAAAACAATTAATGCATCCATCCATCAAAACTGCATCCTGTTTGCTATTTGTTATTTTTCACTTCAAAATCAGAATTTGAATTGAAATTTTAAAGGTATTCTGAAGTCTGTTTTTTATTCAGTTTTACAGAAAGTGCGGTGTATGAACTTTGTACTTTTATTTTTAGCTTCAGACTATGAATTAACATCAAGTCAGAGGATATCAAATATGTTTGAGTCAGTTTTAGAGCACATATTGAATACATTTGTTTCTGTGCTATTTTTTTTGTGTTCTGCATGACTTGAAAGTTTGGTATTGTGTTGTTTAGTGTATGATGCAGTTTTGTTTTGTTTTTCCTCAGCAAAAATCTCTGACTTCATGTTTATTTTTTGACAGTTCAGGGCTGTGAATTGTTCATTCTAGGGTACGAAATGAAAATCTAAAGAGTTTTGATTTGCATAGCGATGATTGCAAATGTTAAATCTCAAATAGCACTTTCCTGGGGCTGTTTGGCATACGTTCCTGCATTGCCAATCTAATGTTTTTTTTCTTGTTTTTTTTTCTTCTTCATAATTCATGTTTTGAGCCGAGGTAATGTGTCTCATATGTTTGAGCATGCACAGCTTCAGGGCTTTTCCAAATGAGCAGAAAACTAACACACCTTTGTCTGTTACAGGACGGACGTTGGGTGTGTGAGCATTGAATTGGCAGAAAACAGGTATATTGTCCACGTGTCATGTGGACACATAATATTGTGTGGCACAGGTGTTGTGGGTTAAGCATGTGTGCTGTGTGTTATATCCAGTCAGGATTGACTTTGAGTCATCAGGATGTTGTCGGTTGTGGTCTGTCTGCAGCTGTTACTGGCCTCTGCTTTCATGGTGAGTGAAATATTGCAGTAGTTTATAACAGATGACAGTTCCAGTCAATAAATTACACTTGCATCATCATGTAAGGTACAGCTAGGAAATCTGAAACAGAGATGTGTAACTGCTAAGCAAAACATCCCAGCACATGGTGTGAGAGGACAAACCTCATCTGCTTTAAAATTCATATCTATGCTGGCCACATTTCATATACTCAGAAACATAGTACAGAAAAACTATGTTCAGGAACATACAGTATGTAATATAATACAATAAAGTGGCCCCCAAAATATTTGGAGACATTTGAGCACTTAAGTCACACTTAAAGTCGCAATGAAATAGATTTTTTCTTCTGTATTATGATGTTCATCTGAGTTTGGGGGGGCGGGACTTTCTATGCATCAGTTGTTGAGATGTGGGCGTGGCTCTCAGTTTAATCTCACTAAGTGAATGGAGAAATCCTGGCTGCATAATTTAAATAAAAATTACAACATGAAACATATACATGGATGAATTGTTAACACATAAGAAAATGTGTTAAGAAAATAGATTAGAAAATAGAATTATTATTTCATGGCAGCCTTATAACTGTCTGAATGTCATTGTATTAGTGCTGCATTCAGAAAATCCTATACACTGACTTTCAGATTAAGTGTTTGGATGTTTCCAAATATCTTCAAGTGCGATCTGCACTAAAGTGCTCCACTTATCTCGACTTTTTGTTTTTTTTCCCACACCACACAGATGTTTTAGCAGAGGAACTTGATCACATTAACAACATTATCACACAGCTACTTGCCAAATCAATAAGTGGACACACGAAAAATGATTATTTAATTGAGTTGGATTTGTTTTTCATGCAAGAAGAAATGGTGTGGAGTGACACTTGCAACATTTATGCTAGCTATGTAAAAAATCAGTTGTCTGGAAAGGCTGTCAGTTTTACAGTTTAGCCAGGGGCGTCATGCACTCATTAGTTTTGAGGGGGCACAAGTGTGGGGGGGGGGGGGGGTCGTCATGTGACACACAGCAGCCACAATAGCACTTATGTTCTTATGTTTTATTTAATTTTTTCCTTTTTATTCGAAACATTCCCAAACGCATTAACTATATCATGAAATATCTCGATTCTCACCTTAGAGTATGTTAGTTGATCCATAGTGGGCGATGGTTAAAGTAACCTAATAATGAAATCTATTAACTATGCATAAAAACCTGTCTGTTATGGGCGTCATGCCATAACATATTTTAATACGACTGACTTCATATTTAATGTGAATTAACATTGAAAGTTAATGTGAATAAAAACATAGCAAGTTAGGCTACTAATCAACACTTTCATTGTACAGAAAGAGAGCAAATAACATTTTCACTGACAGTTCAAGCACTCTCAAAAACTCCCATTAAAATCACTGAAGCTGTTTACACTATGACATGAATATCTTGCTTACAGATTCACACACACATCTGAATTTTATTGTTCCTAACAAGAGAATTCGCCAGAAAGAGGTATTCAGTCAGTGAGCGAGTGAAGAAAACACCAGCATCTTAGCGATGACTCATCTGAACGCCTCTGATTGGTCATTGCACTCATAAGCTCAACAGTATCGTGTGTGATTGGTTATAATGTACAGTGCTGTACAAACGCGTCTGTCTCTGGCTCAGCGCCAGCCAGCGAACGCAGATTTGAATTTAGCAGCTGATGATATGACGCACTGAACGATTTAATCAGGATGGTGTGGTTATATCAAATATAGAAAATATTATTTGGCTGTTTTTTGTCTTTTGGAAGCTGCATTCAAAATCCACTTGGCTCAAAAATCTGAGGGGGCACATGCCCCTTCACTTTGAATTTAGCATCATTATTCGAAAACACAGTATACCAAGACTGACCAATCAAAATGAAGCATTCCAGAGATGTTGTGAATTAATAAACTGTAACTGATACCAGCACAATATTTCAGTTATCTTAAGATACCACAGAGTGATTAAAGTCGGCATGACATTCACCCTTTCTGTTTGGCAAATACTTGATGTAGTGTGAATTATTGTTAATGATTCATCCATGTTTATGTTTCTTTTAAAAAAATGTCATGTCTGGACCTTCCAGTGAAAATGACCGATTTCTCTGACATATGCAGGTTTTCTCCAATCATTTAGCAGGACTTTTCTGATCATTTTCTTAAACTCCGCCCCTGCAAGCTCACCTGAGAGCCACGCCCACATCTCAACATCCAATCAGCAACCGCTGCACTGAACCAAGTCCTGCCTTACATTACATTACATTATTTTCTTTTCAGATAATGATTTAGGATGTATAATGTGGCAGAACATATCTGTCGCAGCGTACATTTCCTCATGACTTTAACTACACTGTAAAAAATTAAAAACTGACTTAACTTAAAATTTCAAGGCAACTTGCTGCACAGCTTTTTTGAGTTTACTTAACTTTGGACCAAGTTGTTCACTCAACCCAAGTCACTGAGTAACATGTCTCTTTTTTGTTCAGCTAACACAGTTTTGTTAGTTAAAAAGACTTGTAGTGCTTTTCCAATGTGTCTCAAATTATGTTCTGTGAACTTTTTCTGTGAGTTTTATGGACAAAGATGTTTTGTTCTAGTTAGAATTCATACAGTGCTATAAAATAAAACTATAACTGCAGGCTTCAAGTTTTGCTTATTATCTTGAATGTTGATGTAATTTATTTTTTTTCTGTTTCTTGGAAGAAAAAAAGAGGGTTAAAAAAATCACTGCATTATCAAACATATGTTTGTATACAAATGATAAACATTAATGGATAAATTAGTCTAATAAGTAGACAACATTGTCTTTGTTTGTAAGACAACTTACAAGACTCATATATCCAGAAAATGGACAAAAGTGGCTGAACATACTCTAGGCCTCAAAACTAGACACTAACCGCAAGAACGGTGGCAATCAACAAATGTTAAAAAGATGAGCCCTTTACATCACAGTATAACAAATAACTAACAATAATGACAAAACAACAACAAAACAGTTTAAATGTAATCAGCAAACAGCAAAACAATAATCTTATAACAGTAACTGCATGATTTATTCATGCTGCAATGCATGATGGGAACTCACAAAGCAATATGAAATTCTTTGTTCAGACAACTGTGTTTGACTGATTGGGACAACATTTGGGGTCAAGGGGTTTTATGTAGTTTCAAGAAAATAGCATTTTTTAGTATTGGAGACTCAAAAGGTTTCATAAACTGGAAAATGTGCAGTTGCATTTTTTTACAGTGTAACTTCATACAGTATGAGATTTGAAAAAAAACTGATGATTTGCTAACTTGCTAACCGTGTTCATAGCAACCCACCGGTGATTTCTGGGATGAGTGGGGCCCATATGGCGAATGCAGTCGCAGCTGTGGCGGTGGGGTTACTGTGAGGACGAGACGATGTGTAACCCAGCGGTGAGTGGCAGACTCTCATCATTTTCACAGCCTTGTGTCATTGAGAGGATCTTTTATTTACTGTCATTCTAATGTCATCCAGTGGCCTTCGATGAGTTAACTTGAGTTAGCTCAAGGATGAAACAGATGTCAAGGGGTTCGTCAGAGCTGAAAATGAGATTTTGAATAGTGCTTTGAATGCACAGGAGAGAGAGAGAGTTATTCTTCTGTAGCTGAAAGGAGAATATCCAGGTGAAAAGAAGACTGTAAACTGAGACGTGAACCTAGTCAAGGCAGGTCAAGGCAGCTGTGTCATTATTCAGTGTGGGGAAGAGCCCACGATTGAAAGTACAAGTCATCATCCTTTTTTATGTCTTTTGGCTTTTTAGAGAAGATTCATGGGAAACATGCCTGGCCTCCAGGTGTTCAGTTATTACTTTACACTCTTAAAAATAAAAGTACGGTATTGGCATGTACACTGAAAAAAAAAAATCACTAAGAAACGGCAAGTGAATTAAATGTGAAATTATGTAAAAATGTGAAAAGTAGAAAGATTTTCTTGTTCCATGCAGAACCTTTACCATCCATGAGAACTTTCCTTTGGTTCTTCATAGTGAGATTTTAAAAATGAAGAGTTCAGATACAAAAGCCTCTTAAGTGCCATCTGAAATTTTCATCTAAAATGAGCGTTTTTTCAGGCTCCTATGTTTAGGTTCAGTAATTTTACTCTAATGGCAGTGTATTGGTCCCTTTCTATGCAATTAAAGTGAAATAACTGAACATAAATATAGGAGCCTAATAAAAACGCTCATTTTAGAAGAATATTTCAGATGGCACTTAGAGGCTTTTGCATCTGAACTCTTCAAATGTTCTTCACACTAAGAAAAAAATGGTTCTTTTAAGAACTGATTACTGAAAGGTTATTTGAGGAACCAAAACATGGTTCTTGAACGGCACATTGTTTTTAAAAGTGTATCATCTGTTCATCTTACAGAAGTAATATGCAATGTTTCTTTTGTCACACACACTGATTTAGTCAAGTATGCAAAGTCAAGGTCAAGTATGCACTTTAAGAGGAACGTGGTACATTGTTTTAATTGTGTGTTTCAGTGATAGGGTCTTGGCTGGGGAAAGTCTTCACCAGGACATTGAGAGCTTTGGTCATAAATCTGGGTGTTGGAATCTGGTCTACGTGTTTAGTCTTGCATTTTTACTCAGTGAACGGCACCTATGAAAACAAGGCAGATTTTCTGTAAATGTACCACTCCTCTTTAAATCGTTTGCCTTGCCCAAATTAAGTTAAATAATACTTTCCCATAAGAAAGTTGGAATGTCTTCTGTCTTTGTTTGCATGAAATAAACATGTTATTATGCATGCACGATGCATTGAGAAACATAAAGGAGCATGTGTGTCAGAACTTCCCAGAAACTGAGTTTTACAAGTGAACTCAATAACATGTGAGAAATTTGAGCTTCTGAGTACACTTCTCGCTCAAGACTAGAACATCCCCTGAGGAGATGTTTCTGGGACTTTCAGACGTCTCTCTTCCAGCGTGGTGCAAGTGTTAGTATCTGTGCACTCTTGTTTCTTTTTGTCTCGCTGTGTGAATCACACACCGCTCCCTGACTTTTACCTCGCAATATTACCGTCTGTCTTGTGCTGACATAACATTAGGAAATACTGGAAACTCCACGCAGCTGTATCTGTTCATTATTGATGTTAATGATGTATGAGGACAGGAGAATGGGATGACATCTTTGGAGCAGACGAGTAAACGTATGAAGTAGTGCAGACCTTGTTGTGTCTCGGTACGCACCTATAAGCAGAGAACACTTGTTATGATCTCTGTGCTTTTGTGTGTCTGTGTGGGTGTGTTTCTTTAGCGAGGGCGTGCGTTTGTATGCATCCTTAGACATGTCTATAATATGAGATACTTGATTTTAGGGTGTTTTCAAACTTTTTTGTGGGCTCTAAGAGACATTTAAAATAATCTTGTGTTGTGTTGTGTTGTGCTGTGAAAGGTGCTATACAAATAAATGTGAATTGCATTGAATTTTGTCTTTTATGTGACCCTGAACCACAAAAGCAGTCTTAAGTCGCTGGGGTATATTTGTAGCAATAGCCAACAATACATTGTTTGGGTCAAAATTATCCATTTTTCTTTTATGCCAAAAATCATTAGGATATTAAGTAAAGGTCATGTTCCATGAAGATATTTTGTAAATTTCCTACCGTAAATATATCAAAACTTAATTTTTAATTAGTAATATGCATTGCTAAGAACTTCATTTGAACAACTTTAAAGGCGATTTTCTCAGTATTTTGATTTTTTTGCACCCTCAGATTCCAGATTTTCAAATAGTTGTATCTCAGCCAAATATTGTCCTATCCTAACAAACCATACATCAATGGAAAGATTATTTATTCAGCTTTCAGATGATGTATAAATCTCAATTTTGAAAAACTGACTCTTATGAGTGGTTTTGTGGTCCAGGGTCACATATGTTGAATGCCGCAACTCTTGAACATGTTCATAATTGAACACTTGGTAGCACTTTATTTTACAGTCCTGTTCCTCATGTACATACTATGTACTTATTGTAGTAATTACAATAACTAGGTACTAACCCTGAACCTACCCCTAAACCTAACCCTACCCCATGTAGTTTCCTTATATTACCAGTACTTTCTTGGGTAAGTACACTGTAAGTACACATAATTACACGTATTGTAAAATAAAGTGCGAACACTTTTTATTTTCATGTTTGCATAATGCAAAATATGTTTGGCAATTGCCAGTTACCATGCTAAATTACAGTAATGTTACACAACAACACTGAGTTGACAGTATTTCTCAAATTTTAAAAAAGAAGCATGTTAAAAACATTGTCAACTGCAAATATAAATACTTGATTTCATCAGATTGCCTTGCAATACTATGTTTTGTGAAAACATCCTAGTAAAATCTCACCTTTAGTTCTCGTGTCCTCTTTCAACAGAACTGATGGAGGTCATAGCTGTGTGGGTCCAGAGAAGTCCTATCGCTCATGTAATATCCAGGTACACACTGGAAACCTGACCCATGTGCATGTTAGAAATGACATTTTAGATAATTGATAAGTACCATATTCTGCTCACATTTTTTATCAAAATACAGTAAAAAAAAACAGTAATATTGTGAAAAACTATTGCAATTTAAAATAACTGTTTTCTATGTGAATATATGTTAAACTGTAATTTATTGCTGTGATCAAAGCTGTATTTTCAGCATCATTACTCCAGTCTTCAGTGTCACATGATCCTTCAGAAATCATTCTAATATGCTGATTTGCTGCTCAAGAAACATTTCTGGTTATTATCAATGTTGAAAACAGTTGTGCTGCCCAATATTTTTGTGAAAACTGTGATACATTTTTTTTCCAGGATTCTTTGATGAATAAAACATTCAAAAGAACAGCATGTATTCCAAACTGAAACTTTTTGTAACATTATCCCGCGGTTTCACAGACAAGGCTTAAGCTAGTCCCAGACTAAAATGCATGTTTGAGCTGTCTCAACATAAAATATCTTGCTCTGACATATCTTAAAATATGTCAGTGTCATTGTTCTGTGTCAAAGATGCACACCATAATGCTTTCTTCTAAGGCATTTTTGTAAAAGTTGCTTAAATATCTTAATTTAACTTAGACCTAGTCCTGGCTTAAGCTAAGCCCTGTTTGTGAAACTGGACCTATAAATGTTTTCACTGTCACTTTGGATCAATTTAATGCATCCTTGCTGAATAAAAGTATTAATTTTCTGACCCCAAACTTTCTTGTTATCTGAGTTATCAGGACTGTCCCGAAGGATCCAGGGATTTCAGAGAGGAGCAGTGCTCTCAGTTTGATGGCACTGATTTTCAAGGAAAGCGCTACAAATGGCTGCCCTACTACGGTGGTATGTACAGACAGAAAGTGATTCTGTGAGGCAGGGCTGATTCACCTCAAAATGAAAATTTTAGCATGGAATACTAGAGGTTTGGCAGAAATTCTGTGCAGGTGACAGTGCTGATGTTATGCTGTATCTTCTCTCTTCTCTTCAGGAGAAAACCCCTGTGAGCTCAGCTGCATTCCCAGAGGAGAGAACTTCTACTATCGGCACAAGTCTGCGGTGGTGGACGGCACACCCTGCCATCCCGGAGCGAAGGACATCTGTGTGGACGGGCTCTGTAAGGTTAGCGTCTTCTTCAGTCATCTACACTTACTTTAACCAACTTACCCGAGTGTGGAGTAAATCTCATATAGTTTTTGAAAGAGTTGCTCATTTCGACCAAATGGTTGACCAGTCAACTAATGGGTAATTGAAGTCCAGTAGTGTATCTGCATTGTATTTTATCTTTAGATTTAGATTTTCTTTCTTCTTCAAAGCAGATGAATTTAGAGACAGAACCACTCTTGGTAAATTCTCTTTGAGTGGTTTCTAAATTCATTCCCCATTACTGCACCGCTGCTAAAGCCATCAAAACACTGCTTGTGTAACAAATCCCCTGCCCACAGGAACAAATTTCAGAACAGGTACTGGCAGACCTCAATTCGCCTGCTTTGTTCCTGTTAGACTGCTCAATCCAAAGTTCTCAGTTTTTGTGAGCTCCGCTATAAGAAATGAGTCTAATCGGAAATGACCAGACCAATTATGGAGGTCTTTCTTAAAGGGATAGGTCACCCAAAAAAGAAACTCCTGTCACTGTTCACTCAGTGTTGTTCCAAACCCAGACTTTTGTTCATCTTCAGAGCACAAATGGAGGATATTTTTAATGAAACTTGAGAGATTTCTGTCGCTCCATTAAAAGTCAATACAATCAAAACTTTGATGCTTTAAAAAGTTCATAAAGAGATTGTGCAAGTAATTGCTTTATTTAAATAAATGTTTAATTTGGGCTTTTACTCACATCAGGGTCAGTAATGTTAACTAGAACTACAAAAAAAAAAAAAAAACATGAACTAAAAAAATAAAGAAATAAACATTTTATTTCATCTAATTGCCAAGGCAACATTTTTCATTTTCATTTAGGTTAAAATTAATGAAAATGTTAAATATTATTAATAAAAATGACACAAAACAAAATTGGTAAAACTTTAACTAAAATTAAAATAGAAAATATAAAAATAAAAACTAATAACAAAACATATAATACCGTAGTCTCTCAGTGATACTAAAATATCACTGATTCACATATAAACTTTAATCAGCACACTTACACAGAGCACATCAAATGTTATGAAACATGAAGAGTGAGAAAATGATGATATCATTTTCTTTTTGAATCATCTAACCCTTTAAAACTGACTATCATCCAGACATCCCACCCAACTGACTAGTCAATTATGGAAATATGCAGTTTTGCACATCCCTAGTGCAGGTGCTTTCTTGCCTGCTGTGGTTTAGTAAATATTATGGGTGCCTAAGAGCTTTACATTCTTGGAATTCATTTTAACGTTTAGTCATTTGTTCTTGGTTTTTTAATGAGGTCTACTCAGAGTAATCAGCATATACACATATATTTAAAGCATATAATTGCTTTAAATATGACATTTTAAAAGTAGGAAGACAGTGAAAACAGTGAACTTTCTTTTTTTGGTTTAAAAAAAGCGTAAGAGCCTTTAATTGGCTGTTTGAGATTTCTCAGTGGACATTACAATCTTTGTTAAATCGCACAGCCTCAGTCCCTGTATTTTACCTTGACTGTGGAGGGTGTTTAGAGAAATACAGCGCTGTTTCTGTTCTTTGTCTGCTCACAGCGTCTCGGCTGTGATAACATGCTGGAGTCGCTCCAGGAGGAGGATCCCTGTCTACAGTGTGGAGGAAACGGACAGTCATGCAGTCTAGTCAAAAACAATTTCTCAATGCGAAACCTGCCCAAAGGTAAGCTCACCAAAGATACAATCGCATTTACATTTTATATGTATGTTCCTTTGCCTGAAAAAATAGATTTATCTCTGGCTTACAGGTTACAATCAGATGTTCATCATCCCTGTTGGGGCGACCACTATACGCATCAAGGAAACAGTACCAACGCGCAATTACCTTGGTGAGTGTATGTGAGTAAGATCCTAATCCTAATATTTTCATCAGCATCATTGACTGTTTTATCCTTGCATTTTTCCTCTGACAGCAATCAAAAAC
>JAFVLL020023283.1:0-35264 GCA_021397915.2 Tor tambroides | reverse complement strand
TGCTGTCTAAGCTATAAATGTTTTTTTTTCCCAAATTAAGTTTTTTTTTTTTTTTTTTTTTAATATACAATTTTTCAGTTCAATGAATAATTATAAAATAATTTCAGCAATTGCTATCCATGTGTTTTTGCTGTCTTCATTGACATCGAGCATAAAAAACAAAAAAATAACAGTCAACCACTACTGTTGATATTGTTGGTCACTAGTAGTTATTCCTAATTCCTACTATAAATGCAGGTCACATGAGCAGCAGTGACTGCATCTGATTGGTCTTTGCCTCATTGTGTTGCTGCTCATTTGTTGTCAGTGTGAACGTACCTCATTGTGTCTATCTGTCTCCTGTAGTTGCCATGGCTCCCACGGCTCAGCCGGAGGATGATGGGGGTTTCACACCAGCGTGGGTCAATCAGCAGCAGCATCAGCTCGGCCCCATGCAGTCCACCGACGAGAGCAGACGAGAGATCCAGGAGATGCCTTCCGCACGCCCGCCACCTGCGGAAGACGACGAAGAGCGTGAGTATCTGCAGTAACTCATCTGGTTCTGCCCCTTCAGGCCAATGAGGAGGACAACCAACACCCCTCAGCATGAGTCTATGAAGTCTGTGTCATGTGATCAGACCACACATGGTCAGTGCAAGAGTCAATGTACTTCACTCAAACCACATGTGGATGGAATGGGCCACAATAATCAACTAGTTGTCCCTTTTGTAAAAATCTGTTGTTTAACAGGACATTAAATCAATAAATAATGAAAAAAAAATAGTGTTTAAATTATATTGGGTATAAAATATGGCTGAATGCAAACAAAACCCACACTTTCTGTTGTAGCCCTATTAGCAGAATCTTGTGCACATTTTGTGTTTTTCAGGGGGTGTGAAGCTGGGTTTGGGAGATTTCATCTTTTACAGTATGCTGGTGGGTAAAGCATCAGCTACGGCCAGCGGTGACTGGAACACGACGCTAGCCTGCTTTGTGGCCATTCTCATCGTAAGTATAACAAAGAAAACAAATACAGCTTGCTAAATCAGGCATACTTGAGGGATTATACTCCAGACATGTTTAAAGGCACCAAAAGTATTAGGACACTTAAAGGGATAGTTGGAATGACATGAGGGTGAGTAATTAATGACAGAATTTTCATTTTTTGGGTGAACTATCCCTTTAAGGCAAGACACTACAAGCAGAACCGTTGGTGTTGTGTTTTTTTTTTTTTTTTATGCACCTTAGACTTCTTTCAGTCTAATGGAAAGACAACATCCAAAGTACACATTTAAGTGTTTGTTTTTATTACACTTTACCTACTTGAGTCTGAAATCATTTTATTCATAAAATGTTCAGAAAAAAATATTCCTTGTTGGTGGTGGTGTTTTCTGATTTATGGAGTGATAAAAAGATCCTTCCAAAATCCCCTCTATAAAAACCTGTAATATATCAACAAAATGAACCAAAAAATATATATAGCTTATTATTACCAGCCAGAGTGTGTGATTTTTGTATACGTGTGCTTTCAGCTGTTTCAATATTTTTTTTTCTTAAATCTAGAATAAATTTTAGTATGAAACTCTTAGTGAATCATGATTTGTTCGTGAAAACATTTGTATGCAGGATTGACGCACAAATTTGTGCGTACACATACTTAGTGAATGAGACCCAATGTGCATATTTAAACATAACATTACTGAAAACTTGTAATACAGAACTGTTGTCTGAATGTACTGTGATTTATCAACTGAGGAAGGTATGGTCTAGGGGTGAGTGATATGACCAAAATCTTATATCACGATATGAGTAATTTTATTTCATGGTAACGGTATATATCACGATATAGTTATTTTTGCTTTAAATAAGGTCTTTATGATATCAAAATTTTTGATACCGTGGAATTGTCATAATTCTCGCTACCATTGTCAATATCACAAAAAACTAATACTAACCTAAATTAAAAAAAACAAGCTCAAGTAAACAGTCAGCGATTAAATAAGAATAAGAAACTAATTACAAGCAATAGGACAAAAAGCCTACAGCTGAACAAATAAATAATAAATGCTACATACATTGTGTAATGTAATCAAATGTGTATTCTTCACTGTGTAAATTAAATACATATTTCTTCTTATTAAAGTCAAGAGCAGTGAGAGATTTTCTCTCTTTTGTTGTTTGATTAAGATGAATGACTGCTGTCACTTTAAGACCTACCCAGTTCCAATATAGTCAATAAAGTCACCATGAACCCGTTTGTGAAACAGGATGTTCAAGTGAGTGAAAGGACTTGATTTTATTCATCAGAATTGATTGGATTGTGTAAAGTGGTAACGTCATTTGAAAAAGTAAAGTAGTTTACTTAGTTAGCTTATTACATTTTGATGAAAGATTATAAACACAAACTTTTTGCAGTAACAGGCACAGATGAATCGTTCCCAAGTGTCATCTCCAAACAAATAATGTCAGTGTGCCATTTAATCCAGAATACAAAATGACCTGTTCACTCTTATTACGTGTTGCATGTTTTTTCAACATTCACAAGTCTGATTTTTGTTTTCCTCAGGGTTTATGTCTAACTCTGCTCCTCCTGGCGATCTTCAAAAAGGCCCTTCCAGCTCTCCCCATCTCCATAACCTTTGGCCTGGTCTTTTACTTTGCCACCGATAACCTTGTGCGGCCGTTCATGGATCAGCTGGCTGTTCATCAGTTCTACATTTAGCACGGAGGAGAGATCACTCCTCACGCACTCCACTTTACAGCTAATTCCCAGAATCCTCTTGCAGGGAACGTGAACCCTGTAGACTAGCACACCTTTCCTCTTCCTCTGGACACATGACTGGATTCGCTGCTTTTGGCATTGCATGACTCTTTATTAATTGCAGTGCCTCTCCAGTGACTTATCTGATCCTGATATTTGCTTTGGTAACATCTTCGGGCGATATGCCGAACATTCGTTTGTTTGGAGAAAACACAGACCATCTTACATGTAGAAATGGATGAAAGTGATTATGACTTTATCACTTCATTCGGTGTTTGATGAACTCTGGTGTATGGAATGGGACCAGAGCTTGCTTTGCCCACCAGATCTTGGATTCACTCTCTAGGCATTACATTAATTCCAGCTCCGATATAGTGAGCATTAACCCAAAGCTCTCTGAATGATATGGCTGCACACACAGAGGTAGGTACTAATCACTTTTGTTGGTCTTCTGAGGGTGCCTGTGATGCTTCGAGTTTTCATTTTTAACACCAACAGAGTCCAACCATTTGACCATATTTGAGATGACGTTCTGGTTCACTATAGCATAAACTCAAGTGCTGATCCAAGCTACTGTTTTGCTCTCCTGAAAAGTGTGAGAGCACCATTTTGGAATGTATAAACTTTCTCTTTAATTTCCTCCGTGTTTGGACAAGATGGCAGGAGACTGTGTAAGACTTGTTTGTTTGTTCATTTTTTGGTTGTTTTGTTTCTCTTCTTTTTTTATTTACCAGCAAAATGTTTGATGAATGACTTTTACTTTCATATTATCCACACCTTTTGTCATTTCAAGAAAATGCAAATGTTTTGTAACTAAATTGAAAGATTCACAAATAAAGGGGTTGCTCATTTGAGCAAATTTCAGTCTCCTCCATATCATTTTCTGTTGAAAATTCTTGGGGGGTTTTTCCGCCTTGAGTACACCTGGTATTTACAATCATCTCATTGATTTGATCACAAGTAGACACTATTATCATATAAATAGGGTCCAATCCTGTTTTGTTGCCAGGTCTGTGTAACAAAAGCAGAAATTAGAAATGGCATGCAAATAAGTTAACCTTGAGGTCACCACCTCATTTAACCCTCAATATTACGTGGTAGAGGTGTTTACCTGTAGTAAATCTAAAACCTTCTCGTGTAAGGCTTAACTGGACTGGCCAACACAGAGAACATTAGGGAACAGTCAAGTCACATTACTTTGGGGTTCATTGTCTTTGACCTATTGTTCAGTCTTGCTAATGCTAAAGGGCCTGAAAATGGTGGGAACATTTCAGAAATTCCACAGTATTGCAGGACTGTCGCCCCTCTTCTGAGTCCCTGAACCTTTGGAATTGGCACGTTGCCTGAAACACTAGAGGTAGTAGCAGTTCCCATGGGGACTGCTTGGCATGGGATGGCCATGGCTCTCTTTTGTGATTGTACCTTGGTGATTAGCATCAAGCTGAGCCTTCACATTCCACCTCAGCGTCTCACCTGAAGTCTGCAATTATCTTGTTATGCCACAGGTGAAATCAACAGATTTCCACAAAAACACAACAGGCACTGGCACATCACTAATACTTTTTCAAAGCTCTAGAACTTGGTACATTACTCATTCCCCAGTGATTTGCATTGAATGAAGGAGAGGATAGCACTCTTCAACTCTGGTCTTGGAGGGCCAGTGTTTTGCAGACTTTAGTACCAATTACAGTTGACCCACCTGTCTGTAATTAGTAGTAAGTAGCCTGTCTGTAATTAGTAGTCTGTAATTAGTAGCCTGTAAGTAGATCTTCAGTAATCAAAATAAAAATAAATGCTAAAATAATAGAACAAACTAATGCATTTCAGGCGACATATTTTTCAACAGGAACAGTTTTTTTTTTTCATATACTTAATCCGACCTGTATAAATAAAGTTAATATAAACCTATATCTTTTTTAATACAGTAAAAAAGTAGGTTCTATATTTTCTCTTTGTTTAATGATAAACATGACTTGTTATAATATTAAGATTACTTGTAATATTTTTTTACTATTATAAGATCAAATTTTGTGAGCATTGAGCTGAAGACTCGGTGTGAATAAACAAAGCTACACACAATTATGAACTGGTGAATCCTGCAACTGCGGGGCTAACCTCAAATCACTCTGTGATGATATGTCACATCACTGTGACGTGGCGTTGAATGAGGCCCCTACAACACCTTTTCCTTCAAACACAGCTCCATGTGCTTTAATTCAGTAAGTTTGTTGGGGTTAGAGCTAAACTCAACAAGGTTGTAGTTGACCACAACCTGGCTGTATCACTGTTGATGGATAGTGCATTTATAACGTCAATTTTGATTTTGCTCCAAGCAGTAAAAACACATACAAACTTAACCCTTTTGCTGCATTCCATTGCAGAGATCAGTGTCCGAGCTGGAATGTGTCATGACCAAGTGGACCGTGTTCTTATGCATTAAAAAGTCAGAAAACCAAGATATAAGCTTCTATTGTTAATACCAGTCAATAAAAGACATGAAAATATTTTTTTTTGAGACATAAGTACCATGGCAAATGGGAATTTGGATAGTACTGTGTGTACCACTGAAGTTTTATTGAGACAAATTGGCTTTGGCTTCATCATTTACTACTGTTTATCTTCTGTTGATTTTCGATTGTTTGTCATTCTTGGTAATTGACATTCTCAAAACCATAAGATCATTTGGCCAAACAGTCTTACAGTTCTGCTCAACATTGTAAGCTCACTAGCAAAATCAAATATCTTTTTCCCAAACTCTTCTTCCATGCTTCAAAAGCAGATTCCTTTCTCATATAAAAGGTCAGTACAGTCAAAAATAGCACAGATCCTTCTCAGTGCCTTGGCACATGCATTATTTTGATGCTTTTGTCAAATAACCTGGATGGTTTAGCACAACACCATGGATCCCCTGCAAAAGCTCATATCTCCCAAACAGTTTATCCATACTCCAAAGCTAAATATCTTCTCATATAAATAGTCAATGCCCCCAGATACATTATACCTTTGGCATTGTTTAAGCACTGTGAAGTCCATTAGCAGGCGTTTTTCATGAGGCACAGGTCCTAGCAGCAGAATACACCATGATAAAACCAAGATTTTACAGTAAAAATTGACTTTCAACTAAACCACTCATACTCAAGGAAACTGCTCAAACCATTTTATTCGTACAAAATGTTAACATTGGTGTCCTATTGAAAACATATACAGGATTCTGTAAATGTGAACAGTTACTAACACAAACAAAAAACCTCTAAAAAACAAAAAAAACTCTAACTTCTGTTTACTGTAAATAAAGTTTCAGACTTTATAGTAAATAATAGCTTTTCAGTGGTAAGCCATTGTCACCCTCTCTTTCCTGTACCATCCTCATCTCCCTGGCATCAGCCCTTTGCTCTCTGTTAGACAAATTCCTATCCACATACATGTGGATATTTTCTTGGTCACAGCAGGAAAAAACGGCGTGAATGTCTCAGCCATCCCCTACCACATTGATCCCCTGTGATGCCCTCACATGCAGCATCCATTAGCCACAGCAGGGCCTCTGGTCTTGAATGCAGATGCTCTGCCTCACCAAACTGAAAAAAACTCCTCAATTGGTTTAAGAAGGAGCTCTAAGGTGGAAAACTCATGCATCAGGGAGTGGGTGGTGAACCAGGTTTCAGTCATGGAGCCCGCAGTGGAAGTTCACATTATCCCACACAATGACATAATGTGGT
This sequence comes from Tor tambroides, assembly GCA_021397915.2. Classification (NCBI taxonomy): domain Eukaryota; kingdom Metazoa; phylum Chordata; class Actinopteri; order Cypriniformes; family Cyprinidae; genus Tor; species Tor tambroides. The sequence goes on along the minus strand of JAFVLL020023283.1, from coordinate 28,808 downwards.
AGCTGAGTTCTTTCTTCCACCTCTCTCCATTTTTCAGGATCAGATCAGTATAAAGGTGGTCCAAAAAATTGAGACTTTGTATGATATGAGGCCCTAAACTGGCAGATACTGCAGTGTGCACCTCTTCCTGTCTTGGCACATTGTTCTTATTTGCTCCTGCTAATGGACATCTTCTGGTGGCTCAGTGTGTATGAAATCTTCTGTTCCATGTGACCTTTGAGCAGTTGAAGTAGCTTTCATCCATGAGCATGGATATGAGAAGTTCATTTTTAAATATAAGTATTCTGTGAATAAATAAATCAATCAGTCAAATGAGACAGATACTGCAGGTCAAAGTGCTGCTTCCACCAAAAGAAGGATCGAAAAACTGAAGACAATTCTGAGCAAATATACAATCACAAAGCTGGATTCTGAAAGTGAAAGGATGACAAAAACAAAAAAAGTGGTAACCATGTCTGCTATCTTAATAGTGTTACAATGATAGACAACAGTGATTGACTTATGCACATACTAACATTTTCGCAGCTCTTGCAACTCTGTCCCAGAGTTTCCTCTCAAATGTTTCCCTATATCAAGTCTTTTTCATGGTCATCTGAGATGTGGGAAACTGCTCCTTCGTTAGTTCTAATTCACCTGATTAGTGTCAAGTACTGTCCATAAATTTATCAAATGTTCCAAAGAAATTCTTTTCTTCAGTATTATATCTTTGATAATTTGACAGTTGTGACAGACAATTATTACATATGATAAACTTACACAATGAAACCATGCCTGATATGTTTTGGAAGAGCTGACATTTCTGAAAAAAATCAACTAATCAGTTGAATCAAACAGATCTATTTATTTGGAAAATATTATGTCTTAGATAATTGTGCTAACTGTAGCTACTTGTACCAATCATTTGAAAAAAGCACAGTGCACTTGGAACATGTGCTAAAGCATTTGCAATTTGATAAAACCAATGAAAAATGACATTCTGTTGTGAACAATTGCAAGGTGGTTTGGAGATTTGTCCATGTTATTTTGAGAATGTCATCTCGGTTTCAAGAAATGAGCCAAACCAATCGAGAAAAACTGTAATACACGGAGCAGCCATATTGGATTCTGAAGTTGGAATTGTTGTGATTTCTCCAAGATTCCCAGTCGGAACTCCACCTTGGGAGGGCATTCCATTTAAAAGTTCCTACTGGGAACTACTTCCAAGTACAAATGGAACACAGCATTAGAGCTTGATTAGCTTGTTCAGGTGTGTTTGATTAGGGTTGGAGCTGAACTCTGCAGGACTGCGGCTCTCCAGGACTGACGTTGAGCACCATATATGTTCCTAAAGGTCAGAGGTGTCCAATCCTAAAAGGCCACTTTCCTGCAGAGTTTAGCTCCAGCACACCTTTGTAGAAGTTTCTAGTGAACTAAAGTCCTTGATTAGGTGTTTCCAAATTCTGCTGTAAGGAGTGGGATCAGACACCCCTGCTGTAGGGCAAACAGTAGAGCAGGGATGGGCGACTTCAGTCCTGGAGGACTGCTGTTCTGCAGAGTTTGATTCCATCCCTAATCAAACACACCTGTCTGATGTTTTTAAGCAATCTTGAAGACTTGGGTAACATTTTTCAGGTGTGTTTGATTAGAGATGGAGCTAAACTATGCAAGAGTGGTCCTCTAGAACCAGAGTTGCACATCCTTGCAGTAGAGCAGGGGTATCAAACTCAGTTCCTGGAGGGCCACAGCCCTGCACAGTTTAGATGCAACCCTAATTAAACACACAGTCTCTAGCTAATCAATTCTTAAACTGAACTATTTGAAAACTACATGGTATGTGTGTTGGAGCAGGGTTGGAACTAAACTCTGCAGGGCTGCGGCCCTCCAGGAACTGAGTTTGACACCCCTGCAGTAGAGCATAATTGTAGCAGTGGTAAGGTTGTGGGCTTGATTCCCAATAAAATATGCAGTATGCCTTGAATGCAGTGTAAAACGTTGCAGGCAAATGAAATGAAAAGAAATTAAATGAGATGGCAGAACATTAGAGATTGGAGTGGACTCTTTTTGAGTTGGGCCAATAAATAACCACCCAGAATACCTTTTGTGTTCAATCTGGATTGGTTTTTAAAAGTTATTTGTGCCAGTGTGAGGAATCAGAGCTAAATTTGGTCACTCCTTTTCTTGATAGCCTGTTTTTTCCCCAGGTCCATTCAGTTCTCGGTACGGTATTAAGCTGGCTTACTTGAGGCCATACAAGGCTGTAAGACACTAATCTCTTGAGGTGAGTCTTGAGCATCTAGACCACCGAGACTACAGGAGCTGTGGCTAAGGATAGCTCCTCTAAGGGGATTACTGGAAGTGTGAGGGAGTGTCCTGTGACGCAAGACAAGCCAGGGCTCAAGGATTAGGCCATTAGTGATTAGTTGAGTCGCACCACAGGCACCAAGGACACAACCACTCTCGTATCTGCCACTCTTACACTCTGCAACCCAAACCCACACCTTCCACTAGAAACCATGTCAAAGGAGAAACTGGAAGGCCTGGTGAAGCGCATGGAGGTGACCCTCGTGGAGATGGAGCAGCTGAAGCTGCACTGTGGCCGGCAGAGCGAGGAGCTGAGCCAGCTGGTGGTGGAGCTCCGCAGGGAGAACCAGGAGCTCTCTGAGAAGTACAACCAGCTGGCCCAGGACATGAAGGAGGCTAAGGAAGTCATCGAGCAGTTGCAGGACACCAAGTATGCTTTTGACGCAAAGGAGAGGCAAGCCCAGAAGCTCAGCCGACAGCTCTAAAAAGACCACAAACAGACTGGCGACTGGCATGTGGCATGTTATTGGGAACGTTATTAATTACTGAGACTTCTTCAGAAGAGAGAAAGGAAACTACATGGACTTGGAAACGTATTTAATGATTACATACTGTGTGCTTCTGCTGGTGTGTTTTAGGTTGAGGAATGAACAAATGTAAAATATTCCAATGCTGATTTAAGTGAACTTTAGTTTACCCCTTAAATGTTTGGTTTCAGTGTAATGAAAGAATTGAAAATGGAAGGTTTTTGCTAACAGAAAGTCCTGGATGATGGCTGAAGAAGAGACAAAACCTTGATACTAGAATCATTAAGCTGCCAGTATTGGAAATATGTGGTAGTTGTGAAACTGTGATAATGACAAAGCATTTGTTAAGTGAACCCCTGTCATTTAACAAAGTAAAATCACACTCTGGTTGATTAATGCCTGAACACATGGTTGACCTACAGAGGATTATCTTAACCAAATGTAAAATAGCTGAATCCTGTTGGCAACTGTACAGTACATGTAGTTTTGAAGCAATTGTGGAAACACTCTCTTTTGGATTCTAAACCCAAAGGGCAGTGGTTAGGTTACAGATTGCACCAAGATGGGTATTGGTGCCCTGTATAGGTTATATCCAAATATATCCTTTTCCAGGTAATCGGTTTTAGCAAGATAACTAGATCAAGCTTTGCCATCTGCATGGATTTTCAAAATGCCTTTGAGTTTGAATGAAGACTTTTTCTTGATTTATGGTTCCCTGATCTTATACTCTATAAACATTACACTAACTAATCACTCCTCTTTATTAAAAACTAGAGGCTTCTCCAATGCATATTTGGGACCTGTCACAATATGCACTGCCAGCTTTTTAGATATGCTGTCAGTCCATCTAAACCTGATAAAACGGCCAGTAATTGCCCTGTTCCCAAAATCAGGGAAACTATCCAATTTGGGAAATTTTGTGGTATTTAATTTTAACACAGTGTCCACTATTGGCACAGTGGTTTCACATTAAAAATACATTCTAATTTGAATGAGAAATGTGTAAAATATTGGTGTACATTATAATTGCACTGTGGGGAAAACACTTGCATAGCACCCTGGATGTATGGTGTTATCTGTCACCACTGTCGTGTTGCTATGATGTATTATTATGCTGTTATCATTTCTACAGAATACTGATTCAGTCTGCTTAATTTATACAGCACTGTGAAAAAGTTATTTCCAAAACACATGTACTTTTTATTTATTTTTTTAAACAAATTTTAATGTTTAATTTATATTTAAAAGGTCCTCTAATATAAAACATTACACTGAAAACAGGAAAAAAAACAGACTTTGCATATAAATTGACAGAAATGTGGTTTTTCCCGATGGCTATAAAGTTACTACCTTTATATTTATCACTGGATTATGTCTAAAATTAGAATAAGGTGCACCGAAAAAGGTGTGAAAGAATAAATATCGCAAATCCCATCACTAACGAGACAGTGAAAAAAACAAAAGAACCTCAACCTCAGCGGTAAAGCATGGTACACTGCCTCGGTGGTTTGTCCTGGAGTCAATGAGAGCGTAAATGAGATGACCGGTATGAAGACCATCAAACATCACTCTGATGAAGATGATCCAGTCAATACCAGCTCCTGAAGCTAGAGGGCGCAGCTACTTCTTTTACCTCAGAAGACCAATGCATGTCTTCTTCAACTCTTGATTACACAGAATATTTGTCATTATTTATTAGTTCAACCCCTACTTTGTTTAAATAAAACTGAAATATTAATTTTTGGTTCAACTAGAAGATGAATCATGATGTGACTTTTTATTAGTTAACATGAATTCATATAAATATATTTGATAAAACATGATGGAAGAACACTTAATTCATGAATATTTCGTGATTATTGATTATTTATAAAGTTATGTATTGCTGTTTTGTTTTTGTTTTTTAACCATAGAGCAATCAGAATAATTGATTCCAGACATTGCTGAAAATGTATGCACACCTGAGGTGCAATGCTTCACTTTGTAGCAGCATCACCAACTTTGAGTGAGTTATTCCCACTGATCTATGATACATATTATAGATTTCAGTGATTATTCCTCACAAGGAATAAAACCGTGCTGATATTTAGACCAACAGCATGATTTTGAGTGTGGTGTTGCTTTTATACAACAGTTCTAAACACCATTAGTTAATATTGAGTTATTCTGTGTATTTTTGCTCTGCCTACAAAAATCAACAACTGTAAATTGTATTAAAGAGTATAAAAAGTAAAGTAACCTACAAAAATAAAAACGAGAGGAGATTCTTAAATAATTTTGAATCCTCTTCTTGATGCAAAGTGGATTACTGCAAATGTCAGAGAGACAAGTGGATTAACTTGTGTGAATTTGTTGTGCACCACAAGAATAATAATGTGTGCTAAAATGGAATCCATTTCTGATTTCACATAGTCCTCTGGAGCAGCACACAAAAGCTTCAGTGATTTTGAATGAATCACTTAAGTCAATAAATCAATGACTCACTTCTAAAGACAGTCCTGTTGGGGTCAAGGTAACTGCAGAAAGAGCCATTGAGAAATCTCCATCACTAACAGTAGTCAAGCCAAGTAATACTGCCTTTTTCAAGGTGTATCCCATCATTCATTAAGGTAGGCTATTTATATGCCCCAAAATCTTGAGGCATCAAGTAAAAACTTTTAGTTAAATTAATTAGGCATTGCATCATTTATTAGTAAAACGCAAAGTGTTGCACATTTTACTTGTGCAGAGATGCATATGTGTTTTGTAAAACGTTTCCAACTGTTTTTTTATTAATTTGAATCACTACAATTAGTAAATTGAGTCGTCTGCTATGACTAAGGTTTTTAAAATATTACCCATTTTAAAACAAGTAGCTATTAAAAATCTGTAAATTTATTTAAAAGCGCTGTAAAAACTTTATTTCCGATACCGCAAGTGGCTCACGACGGGATAAAAATACCAAACAATTTTGACTGAACAAAACATTATCACAATTGTAATACAGTAATAATAACTGTAACTGTGGCATTTGTAAATATGTTAACTGGTGGAAACGATGGTTACTATGGTAGGGTATTTTTGGTAGGGGAGTTTTCCCAACTATTAAAATGTTACAACTGAACGCTTCTTTTCTCAGTGCTGCAGAGAGAGAGAGAGAGAGAGAGAGAGAGAGAGAGAGAGAGAGAGAGAGAGAGAGAGAGAGTGTGTGTGTGTGTGTGTGTGTGTGTGTGTGTGACGCGCTGTGGACATTTAACACCAGTCTTCCTTCGCGCTCCTCAGAGAGAGATAGAGAGAGTTCAGAGAGCAGATTGATCAGCGTAAAATACTCTGCTTTCTTTCCACATCCGGAACGAGTCAGAGTGAGTTATGTGTTTACGAGATACTGTTCATTTCTCTTTCAGTGTGTTTTCTGTCTGAAAAAAACAAACTGTTTTTGAAATTCTCGCTGAAACATGAGCAGCTCATCAAACTCTGTGTTGAGTGATAGTTTCATCGATCTCTGTTGAGGATTGATGTGGTAATCCTGTTTCACTCTGCCTGGATTATTGGTTAAAAGGGTTTATTATCTGAATGAATGCTGCTGGATGTCATTTTTATAGAAAAAAACAAAAAATACAAAAACTGAACTGAAAGTAACGTTAAACAGTCAGAAAGTATTTTTTTGTAATTGAAACAAAGCAAGTTCAGATGAATCAAAAGAAGTTTTAAATGTCCTTTATCAACATTTCTTGTCACAATTTATATAAAGTGGTGTGAAATTAATTTTTAAAGGTACAAATATTACCTATAGTTTCTCAGTCAACATTATTCTGTTTAGTTTTAGATGCTCATCTCAGTCTCATACGGCAAAGCTGCTTTCTTGTTAAATGTTTAGTCTTTTGATCGTAGTATATTTTGGCTGTATGTCTATTCTGATGACTGTATGGTGTGTGGTAATGGGAGAGATTACATTTACAAGTAAAGTTTATATCACAGTAAATATCTGAATTTATAAAAGGTATGAAATGTATTTTACATCTGAACAAAATCTGAAACAGCACCTATAGGCTTCTCCTTCAGTTCAGAGAGATGGCAGGTGGCAGCATGCTCAGACTGGCAGAAAAGCCGCCATTAAAAAAACTATTAAATGAAAGATCTTTTGTAGCTTGTTTCAGGCTGTTTGAACATGATTTCTGCGAGGGTTGCTTGACTACCCAGAAGTCTAGTGTATATTGGCATCACTGAGCTGAAGCGCTTTCACCGTTGGCTGGCCCAACTGACAGTAACGGTAATTTGCTTCAAACAATAATGCCACACATTCAGCACTGACACTGCAAACAAACCTGCAGTGCCCTCAGATCACTGCAACATCAGGCAAATTCAGAAACTGAGAACTACCTGCTTTTAATTCATGAATGTGGCTCTGAAGTGAACACAGCATGATGTTGGAATTTGAATTGGGATGATATGAAGAGGATCTGATTGTATTGCAATTCGAAGAAATACAACAGCCACACAACTGAGGGATTATATTAGTCCAACAAAATTAATCATTGATTTGGCTAAATCATCATTGCATTTGGCCATCTGAGAGATTTTAAGGGTTGTTTCTCTTGCTGTAGGACAAAATCAGCAGTTTTTGCGTTTGGTGTGATGTTGCATTGGCACGAAATCATAGCCTTTAAAATTCTGGCAGTTTCAAAAATTTTGTATCACAGTCATGCAAGTGCTCCTATGTGCAACAACATGATTGAGACCTAAGGCTTTGTTATATCTGAATAAATCTGACATACAATGTTCAACTGTTTCAGTTCAGTCAAAGCAATTAATGCATCCATCCATCAAAACTGCATCCTGTTTGCTACCTCAGTTCTTCTGAATTTGAGTTTTAAGGGTATTCTGAAGGCATTCTTTACAGTCTGTTTTTTCCGGTTTCACAGAAAGTGCAATGTATGAACTTTGTACTTTTATTTTTAGCTTCAGACTATGACTTAATCTAATCAGAGGATATCAAACATGTTTGGGTCAGTTTTAGAGCACATATTGTGTGCATTTGTTTCTGTTCAATTTTGTGTGTGTGTGTGTTCTGAATGACTTGAAAGTTTGGTATTGTTTTGTTTAGTGCATGATGACTTCATGCTTGTTTTATGGCCGTTCAGAGATTGGTCATTCTACGGTACCAAATAAACAAAAACCTAAAGGTTTTGATTTGAAAATGTTCACTCTCAAATAGCGCTTTACGGGGGCTGTTTGGCATGTGTTCCTGCATTGGCAATCTAATGTTTTTTTTTGTTCATAATTCATGTTTTGAGCCGAGGTGATGTGTCTTGTCTGTCTGAGCATGCACAGCTTCAGGGCTTTTCCAAATGAACAGAAAACTAACACACACCTTTGTCTGTCGCAGGACATTGGGTGTGTGAGGGTTGAATTGGCAGAAAACAGGTATGTTTTCCACGTGTCATGTGGACACATAATATTGTGTGGCACAGGTGTTGTGGGTTAAGCATGTGTGCTTTGTGCTGTATCCAGTCAGGATTGACTTTGAGCCATCAGGATGCTGTCGGTTGTGGTCTGTCTACAGCTGTTACTGGCCTCTGCTTTCATGGTGAGTGAAATACTGCAGTACACTATAACAGATGACATTTCAGCCAATAAATTACACTTACATCATCATGTAAGTAAGGTAGATTACAGCTGGGAAATCTGAAACAGAGATGTATAACTGTTAAGCAAAACATCCCAGCACATGGTGTGCGAGGACAAACCTCATCTGCTTTAAAATTCATGTCTAAATGCTGGCCATGTTTCAATGTGGGATACTGCGTATACTCAGAAACATAGTACAGCAATATTTACTGTATAAAAAGAGTATACAGTTTGGTCAGGAACATATGTAGTGTTATATTATTACATGACATCTAATATAGTGGCCCCCAAAATATTTGGAGACATTTGAGTAACTCTGAAAGTCGCAATGAAATTGATTTTTTCTTCTGTACTATGATGTACATCTGAGTGTGGGGCGGGACTTTGGTTCTATGCATCAGTTGTTGATTGGATGTTGAGATATGGGCGTGGCTCTCAGTTTAAGCTGACTAAATTAACGGAGAAATCTTGCATAGGTCAAATAAAAATTAAAACATGAAACATATACATGGATGAATTGTTCACAATAAGAAAATGTGTTAAAAAATAGATAGGATGAATTTTTATTTCATGCTGACTTTATAACTGTCTGAATGTCTTTGTATTACTGCTGCATTCAGAAAATACAATACAGTGACTTTGAGATTAAGCATTTGGATGTCTCCAAATATTTTCAAGTTTTATCTGCTCTAAAGTGGTCCACTTAACTTTTTTTCAACATGTTTGCTTTGTGATATTTAAACTGTTGTTTTGACATTTAAACTGTTGTGGATGTATGAGGTCAGTTCTCCTCAGGCTTTCTAGCAGAGCAACTACATCTCATTAACAATATTATCACACAGCTACTTTCCAAATTAATAAATGGACACACACACACACACACACACACACATTATTTAATTGAGTTGGATTTATTTTCTCATGCAAGAAGAAATAGTGTGAAGTGACACTTGTGACATCTAAGACAGCTATATAAAAAATCAGTTGTCTTGGAAAGGCTGTCAAAAATCACACAATACCAAGATTGACCAATTCACCAATCAGAATCAAGCATCCCAGAGAGCTGTGCATTAATAAAATGATAAAAGCACAATATTTCAGTTATCTTAAAATACCAATTGTGGTTAAAGCTTAAAATGGCAAATGCTTGTTTTGGATCTTATAGTGAATAATTCATCCATGTGTATGTTCAAAATAATAATAATAATAATAATAATAATAATAATAACAGTTTTTCTCGATTGCTAAAACACTATAACCAGGCTTTTGAACTAAAATTTCAAAACCATAACGCCATTTTTCAAAAAGCACACCCATTTTGCTGAACTATAAACACTATTCCCTGCTTTGACACATGAGTCAAATTTGGTGAACTGTTACTGCAAAACTCTACACACAAATCCCTACATTTCTCAGTGCTTACACCATGTGCTCATTTATAAAGCACTAGCATTCAGTATTGTTCATTCAAGTCAGCAAAGTTTGAGCTGAATTAGCACACAATTACCCAAGTGGAAACACACACCAATCAGATCCTTCTATGGAGATAAAAGGGCTAAAGTCAGCTTATAGTTTTTCTCAGTGGCTTTGGTGTATTTCTCGAATCAGAAATTAAATTCTCAAAACTACTTGTTCAGCCTCCACATCATCGAGTCACTTGTGCACATCATAAAAAGTTTCTCATTCTTTTGAACAAGTTGCGATTGCTTTGGTACATTCATGCAACTGATTATGTACATTTGTCTGTACATAATCATTTACTATTGTCATGTTGCTCAAAATGTATAGTTCTCTGTGCTATAGTCTTTACCCCTCAAAAAAAAAAAAAACCTCAAGTCATTGATTTCATCATATAAATCATTACAAGTGAAAATGCAAAATGGTTGATCTAGTTGTCATAAACTGTCAAGCATATTTTCTACACATTTCTATTAGACTTTTACTGTAATAAATTTGGCATGAATTGTTCAAGTGAATCTTGACTTTCTCTAATGAAGAGAATATAGATCAACCAATGATAGACCAGTTCTCTGAAATAGCTCAAAGGTGCATCTCATGAAACTTCAATTGGAAAGCATATACTGTACAGAAAGAGGACAACACAAGAGTTACAAATTCTGATAGTGGACTTTCTCATTTTTATTTTCTCCTTTGTGCACATCTTTCTTTTTCTTTTCTATTTCACAATGACGTTGTAATGTTTTTGTTTTTTTTTTGGTCAGACCACTAGTAAAAGTGCAACTTTGAATCATATCCAGTCTTTTTCAATCAATATCAAACAAACAGTAATTTGTACATTTGTACTTTTGAAATGGATATGTGGCATACATAAGAAGTGCAGCCTTCTGCATTTCAGTACAGTAACTGTCATACAAACTGTTGCCATAGTTTACATCAGGTAATACTAACAGAGTGCAGTGTTATATTGACAACATGACTAAGCATTTTGCCTATCTTGTTTGTGAACAATGACACAAGGACATCAGGCATGCAAGATGATTTTACCCCCGTTGCTTTGCCAGGGCCAGTATAGCCTGTGATGTTGAAGAGGTTCTTTGGCCTGTCCCAGACCAAAGACGGGATACTGGGGTAGAATAATTATTTTTGTTGTTTGCTGTATTGTACTGTACTCTACAGTACATTAAATTGAGGAATAAAACATTTGGGGAGTACCACAAGCAACACTTATTACCGGTTTTTGTAGTTTTGTTTTGAATTGATCTCATCAGTGTGTAAAACTGTGTTGTAGTGTGTGTGTTTTTGACTGTTTGTGTGTCATGTTTGAGAGCAAAGTTTGGTTTTTCAGCAAGATTGAGTTGTTTTGAGTGGAGAGCTTCATTTTGACCTGAATATAGGAAGTTTGGGGAATTGAGTTAGAAGTTATGGATTCGTGTTTACTGTTTTGAGAATACGAGGCATAGTTTCAAGAAATGTGTTTAAGCAATCGAGAAAAACTGTAATAATAAAAAAATGACCATGTAATGTTTAATCAAAATGTCATAACTGAACCTTGCAGAGAAAATGATGGATTTCTCTCTGGTGACGTATGCAGGTCTTCTCCAATCATTTAGCAGGGCTTTTCTGATCGTTTTCTTAAACTCTCAACATCTAATCAACAACCTCTACACAAAACCAAGCCCTGTTCTACAAGTTCTCTTTTCAGATAATCCGTTACACTCGGATGTACATCATAACGTGGCAAAAAATATCTCTGTTATGTTTCACAAACCCCTTCTTTGTCTGATGACTTAAACTAACTTTGTATGTTATTTGATAGAAACAGATGATTTGCTAACTTGCTAACTGTGTTTATAGCAACCCACCGGTGATTTCTGGGATGAGTGGAGCTTGTGCTCACATGAATGCAAAGTATAAGCTAATGTTGATGGAGTTACTGTGAGGACGAGACAATGTGTAACCCAGCGGTGAGTGGCAGACTGTCATCATTTTCACAGCCTCATGTCTGTCACGGGTAGGCCAAGATGAAGACAAAAAAAACAAACAAAAACAAACAGGCTTTATTGAAGAACACCAATCTACTCAAATAGCATAACAGTGTGGTTGCACACAAACAATACCAGACAAACCAAGAGTGTGTAGACAGGAACTTAAGTACAAACCAAATAAGTGACAATGATTAACACCTGAGCTGATTAAATGAATTACCATGACAACTAAAGAGTGGCAGGAAAACTGAACAAAGAAAACATGTGACTGAAGGCAACCAATAGAAATCCATGAAAACCAAACTAATAGTCCATGATGAAAATAACTGAAAGTCCGTGACATAACGCCCCCTCCTGGAAGGCGTGACCTCGCGCCGTAACAAAAAACAGGAGAAGAGGGAGGGTGGGTGGAGACTTTGGAGGAGGTCAAGGAGTTGGAGAAGGGCTGGAAAGGAGCAGGCAGAGGGCTGGTGAGAACAGGCAGGCAGGCAGAGACTCCACGGAGGCACAGATGGTGGGAGCATCCATGGGGGCAATGACGGGAGGAGTGGACAGATGTTGCAGATCCAGAGCACAGCAAGGATAACAGCCCACGGCGGAGTCGATGGAGGGAGGAGCCAAGGTGTTAGCGTGGCTGACAACATCCGTGGGACGACCGAAGGACACAGAGCCGATGTCAGGGGATTCCAGGGTAACGACAGAGAGCTAATGGAGCCAAGCGACACCGCTGGCACTGAAGACCTAGGTGGAGCCGAGGCAACGAGCGTCCGAGGTGGAGCCTGAGTGCCCGAGGACTGAGGCGGAGCTGGTGTGACCGAGGACTGAGGTGGAGCCCGCCGAAGCCGTAGAGGGAGGAGAGACGGAGCACAGCGGAGGGCTCGCAAGTCCGTGGCACAGGCAGAGGGACGACTGACCAAGGTGGAGCCGGAGGGACAAGGGAACCCGGTGGAGTCGTAAGGCCAAGGGTCTCTGGTGGAGCCGAGGGAGGGAGGAGCCAAAGCGGAGCCGACAGGTCGACAGGCCGAGGTGGAGTGAAGGGATCAGAGGCTGGAGGTGGAGCCAAAGGATCCACTGCCTCAGGCAAAGCTGGTGACTGCATGACCTGAGGCTTTACGTCACTGCAAGGCATAACAAGGGAAGACAAAGGGCTGCAGGCATCCAGCTGAGGAAGGGCTGGAGGACTGGCTGGGATAGGTAGTGTAGGTAGGAGAGTGAGGTTGGTTGGGATCACAGATGATAATTCACAGTTCATTTTGGGTGAAGAATCAGTCCTTGTGCTGGCTAAAACCAGCGATGATGAAGAACGTGTAGCTATATCAGGGTGGGAAGCAGTATTTCCATGTCCCAGTTAATGAGCCAGTCCTCCCCAGAATCAATGTCCACCAAAATTCCCACAGGGACGGCTGTTGCCGGCTCACACCCCTGGTCAGACTCATATAGGGGCTTTGGCTCCAGGGCATTAGTGGGCGCTGTCGTCCATAGTCGCGGTGGGCAGAAGCTCTCCATCTGCGGGGGGCTCAGGCATTGTCATCTCCTTGGTGAGATGTTGGTGGGCTGTGCTCTGGGTCTGGTTGTGTGATGTCTGTGCGGTGTGGCTGAACGAGGCTGCTGTCATCCTCTACGTCGCCCACTGTGAACGTGGATCCAATTGTCAACAGCGCAAAGTTGATGTAACTTTGCAGGGACCAGCAGAGATCTCCGTGGGGAGATCACCGGAGATCATCGTCCAGTCCACACCGAAATCCCTCCATTAAACAGATGTTGTCGCAGGTGGCAAGATGGCAGATGTCGAGGAACTCCTCCACGTAATGCTCTAAGTCTCTGCCATGCTGGAACACAAACACTGTCCCCCCTTCCAGCAAAAGATTGCCCCTCATCGGGGCAACATTAATGGATGCAATGTCCATACTTCTCATTTTTAGGGTCTGGTATTCTGTCACGGGTAGTCCAAGATGAAGACGAAGATGATGTATAAAAATCAAACAGGGTTTATTGAAGAACTCCAATCTACTCAAAATAGCGTAACAGTGTGGTTGCACACAAACAATACCAGACAAACCAAGAGTGTGTAGACAGGAACTTAAGTACAAACCAAATAAGTGACGATTAACACCTGAGCTGATTAAATGAATTACCATGACAACTAAAGAGTGGCAGGAAAACTGAACAAAGAAAACATGTGACTGAAGGCAACCAATAGAAATCCATGAAAACCAAACTAATAGTCCATGATGAAAATAACTGAAAGTCTGTGACAGTGTCATTGAGAGGATCTTTTATTTACTTTCGTTCTAATGTCATCCAGTGGCCTTTGATGAGTTAACTTGAGTTAGCTCAAGGATGAAACAGATGTCAAGGGGTTCATCAGAGCTGAAAATGAGATATTGAATAGTGCTTTGAATGCACAGGAGAGAGTTATTCTTCTGTAGCTGAAAGGAGAAAATCCAGGTGAAAAGACTGTAAACTGAGACGTGAACATAGTTAAGGCAGGTCAAGGCAGCTGTGTCATTATTTAGTGTGGGGAAGAGCCCACGATTGAAAGTACAAGTCATCATCCTTGTTTATGCCTTTTGGCTTTTTAGAGAAGCCTCATGGGAAACATGTCTGGCCTCCAGGTATTTAGTTAAAGAATCTCTATTCTCTAATCCTGTCCTTAAGATATTACTTTGCACTCTTAAAAATAAAGGTTCTGTATTAGAATTTCTTGTTCCATGCAGAACCTTTAACATCCATGGAAACTTTTCATTGGCTTTTCATAGTGAAAAAAGGTTCTTGAGAAAATGTTATTCACACTAAGAAAAAAAAAATGGTTCTTTTAAGAACTGATTGCTGAAAGGTTATTTGAGGAACCAAAATGGTTGTTTTATGGCATCACTGCAAAACCCCCTTTGGAACCTTTCTTTGCAAGAGTGTATCATCTGTTCATCTTGCAGAAGTAATATGCAATGTTGCTTTTGTCCCACACGCTGGTTTAGTCAAGTTTGCAAGGTCAAGGTCAAGTATGCACTTTAAGAGGAACGTGGTACATTGTATAATTGTGTGTTTGAGTGATAGTGACTTGGCTGGGGAGGTCTTCGCCAGGACATTGAGAGCTTTGGCCATAAATCTGGGTGTTGGAATCTGGTGTGCATGTTTCATCTTGCATTTTACTCAGTGAACAGCACATATGAAAACGAGGCAGATTGTCTATAAATGTACCACTCATCTTTAAATTATTTGCCTAATTAATACTTTCTCAGTCTAATACAGCCCATGCTCATAAGAAAAAGCGCAGTATTCCTACCAGTTGGTATCGGATTTGTTTGCATGAAATAGCCTAAGTCATTATACACAGTGCATTGAGAAATATAAAGGTGCATGTGTGTCAGAACTTCCCAGAAACTGAGTTTTTCAAGTGAACTCAATAACTTGCAAGAAATTTGAGCTTCTAAATACACTTCTTGCTCAAGACTAGAACGTTCCCCGGAGGCGATGTTTCTGGGACTTTCAGACATCTCTCTTCCAGCTTGGTGTGAGTGTTTATACCTGTGCACTCTTACGTTTTTTTGTCTCGGCGGGTGAATCATATTCCGCACCCTGACTTTTACCTCGCTATATTACTGTCTGTCATGTTCTGACGTAACATTTAGAAATACTGGAAACTCCACGCAGCTGTATCCGTTCATTATTGATGTATGAGGACAAGAGAACAAGATGACACCCCTTTGGACCAGACAAGTAGATGTATGAAGTAGTGCAGAACTTGTTGTGTCTCGGTACACACCTGTAAGCGGTGAACACTTGTTATGATCTCTGTGCTTTTGTGTGTCTGCGTGGGTGTGTCTCTTAGCGAGGGCGTGCGCTCGTGTGCATCCTTAGACATGTCTATAAGATGAGACACTTGATATTTTAGGGTGTTTTCAAACTTTTTTGTGGGCCCTGAGAGACATTTAAAAGAATTTTGTGTTGTGTTGTGAAAAGTGCTATACAAACAAATGTGAACTGCATTGAATTAAATTGAATTTTGTCTTATGTGAATGCTGCAACTCTTGAACAGGTGCATTATTGAACATTCTTTATTTTCACGTTTGCATAATGCAAAATATTTTTGCCAATTGCCAATCACCTTGCGAAATTACAGTAATGTAACACAACAAAACTGGAGTGACAGTATTTCTCAGGTTTTGAATAAGAAGCATGTTAAGAACACTGTCAATTCTAAAAATGAAGACTTGGTTGTACCAGACCACCTTGCGATACTGTATTTTGTGAAAACATACTAGTGTATAAAATCTCACCTTTAGTTGATGTGTCCTCTCTCTACAGGTCTGATGGAGGTCACAGCTGTGTGGGTCCAGAGAAGTCCTATCGCTCATGTAATATCCAGGTACTCACTGGAAACACAATGACCCATGTCCCTGATAGAAATGAATTTCAATTAGTACCATATTAAAATTCATTGCTATTTGGGCATTGTATATTATATTTTTATTTTGACATTATTAATATCTGTACTATCATTCATTCATATGGTCATAAAGGTTTTTGAAAGAAGTCTCTTCTGCTTACTAAGACTGCATTTTATTGATCAAATATACAGTAAAAACAGTAATATTGTGAAATATTGTTACAGTTTGAAACAGTTAATTTATTTCTGTGATCATAGCTGAATTTTCAGCATCATTACTCCAGTCTTCAGTGTCACATGATCTTCAGAAATCATTCTAATATACTGATTTACTGCTCAAGAAACATTTCTGATTATTATCAGTGTTAAAAACAGTAGTGCTGCTTCCTATTTTTGTGGAAACCATAATACATTTTATTTCCAGATTCTTTGATGAATAGAAAGTTCAAAAGAACAGTATTTATTCAGAACTGAAATATTTTGTAACCTTATAAATGTCATTACTGTCAATTTTGATCAATTTAATGCGTCCATGCTGAATAAAAGTATTAATTTCTTAAAATATTTCTGACTCCAAACTTTCTTTTTATCTGAGTTATCAGGACTGTCCTGAGGGATCCAGGGATTTCAGAGAGGAGCAGTGCTCTCAGTTTGATGGCAATGATTTTCAAGGAAAGCGCTATAAATGGCTGCCATACTATGGTGGTATGTACAGACAGGAAGTGATTTTATCATAGAATACCATTAGGGATGTAACGATTCACTCAACTCACGAACTTCACGATTTTGATTTCACGATTCACGATTTCTCACGTTTGTTTTTAACAAAATGAGATTGAAGACAATATACAGTGAATGAAAAGGTGTCCTTTTATTAGGCTACTGCTGCATGTTTCTTTGTGAAATTGAAATATAACAAAACTAAACTGAAATTTTAAAACAAACCCCAAATCAAATAAGTTACACAAATAAAAGAAATCTCTTCATATAAACAAACTAAGGCTTTGTCTGTGCTCTTTCCATTTCAAATTAGAGGCAACCGCTGCATTTTAATCATGATCCAAACAAAGATGCAGCATACATGCAGCATGAACAGTTTTTAATCTACATTAGACTGTATCATTTCGAAATCTGAAGTAAAAACAGAATGGTCTGACTTTAGTTTTGTGAAACTATACTACATAAAACATATCTGAACAAAACAGCTGATGATCTGAATGAGACGCTTATGAACAGCAATGATATCAGGGTTCTCGCGGGTCCTTAAAAAGTCTTAAATTTACTTGTATCAAATTTAAGGTTATAAGAAGTCTTAAATTGTACAAGAAATTATTAATTATGATTTCAAGAGGTCTTAAATTTGGGTAGGGACCAGAATTGCCATACAGCTTAATGTGACGATTAAACTTCAAAAGGCTATGATTTTATTAAATAAACATGACGCTGCACGTTTCAAAGTCCAGTGCTGCGCTGCTTTGTGTACCGCCATTACCGGGGAAGCCGTTCCGAAAGCGCCTCCTGCTGGCAGAGAATGGGCGAATTCCAAACGGCTTTTTTGCGCCCTTGAAGGGCACTTCGGGAAGGGGACGCCATTTTTAGGGACGTTCCAAACGAAAGTGAACAACTTAATCCCTTCACGAAGTCCGTTAGTGAAGGGAACATGCGATGGTCACTTCACGGAAGTGATTTCCGTTTGTGATCATGTGATCTTCAGTTAGGAGATCTTGCGATGCATTTTAAAGCAAAGTTGGTGTTGATTTCGACTTCACATACAATCGTAAGTATTAAAAATAGGCTGATTAAATTTGTATTTATTTTAATGTAGTACAAAATATTTTTCATCAGAGATTGAAATATGATTTAAGATGGAAGTGTAAGCAAGTTTAGTTTGAAAAAGTGTAATAGTAAATAAGACACAATTAGACAATATTTGAATAAACTAATAATAAGAAGAAATATTTATTTGCAACAACTGATGAAGCGCTGAATGCTGCATGCACGCGCAGAGTTGTCGAGGTAACATCTGGTCAGTCATTCCCTTTGGCAAGGGAGTTCCAAACGCTTATACGAGACCGTAATGCCCTACACCCTTCAAAGAACTGGCTCTGCCCTTCGAAGGGAGTAGGGCATAGGGGTGCTCACTTCCGTTTGGAATTCGCCCAATGAATGTGCATTTTCAATAAGGCCGTTGATGTGAATAGGGTATTCCTGCAATACCGGAGGCTGTAGTTTCAGGACCGCATTTCTAGGACCCTATAGTTTTTTTTTAAATTATTTTATTTTATTTATTTATTTTTGTATGTACACTGAACAAAATTATAAACGCAACACTTTTGTTTTTGCCCCCATTTTTCATGAGCTGAACTCAAAGATCTAAGACTTTTTCTATGAACACAAAAGGCCTATTTCTCTCAAATATTGTTCACAAATCTGTCTAAATCTGTGTTAGTGAGCACTTCTCCTTTGCCAAGATAATCCATCCACCTCACAGGAGTGGCATATCAAGATGCTGATTAGAAGCATGATTATTGCACAGGTGTACCTTAGGCTGGCCACAATAAAAGGCCACTCTAAAATGTGTAGTTTTATCACACAGCACAACGCCACAGATGTCGCCAGTTTTGAGGGAGTGTGCAATTGGCATGCTGAATGCAGGAATGTCCACCAGAGCCGTTGCCCATGAATTGAATGTTCGTTTCTCTACCATAAGCCATCTCCAAAGGCGTTTCAGAGAATTTGTCAGTACATTCAACCAGCCTCACAACCACAGACCACGTGTAACCACACCAGCCCAGGACCTCCACATCCAGCATCTTCACCTCGAAGATTGTCTGAGACCAGCCACCCGGACAGCTGCTGCAACAATCGGTTTGCATAACCAAAGAATTTCTGCACAAACTTTCAGAAACCATCTGAGGGAAGCTCATCTGCATGCTCGTCGTCCTCATCGGGGTCTTGACCTGACTGCAGTTCATAGTCGTAACCAACTTGAGTGGGCAAATGCTCACATTCGATGGCGTCTGGCACTTTGGAGAGGTGTTCTCTTCTCAGATGAATCCCGGTTTTCACTCTACAGGGCAGATGGCAGACAGCGTGTATGGCATTGTGTGGGTGAGCGGTTTGCTGATGTCAACATTGTGGATTGAGTGGCCCATGGTGGCGGTGGGATTATGGTGTATGTTATGGACAACGAACACAGGTGCAATTTATTGATGGCATTTTGAATGCACAGAGATACCGTGATGAGATCCTGAGGCCCATTGTTGTGCCATTCATCCACGACCATCACCTCATGTTGCAGCATGATAATGCACAGCCCCATGTTGCAAGGATCTGTTCACAATTCCTGGAAGCTGAAACATCTCAAAGTTCTTTATGGCCAGCATACCATCAGCTGGACATGTCACCCACTGGCATGTTTGGGATGCTCTGGATCGGTGTATATGACAGTGTGTTCCAGTTCCTGCCAATATCCAACAACTTCGCACAGCCATTGAAGAGGAGTGGACCAACATTCCACAGGCTACAATCAACAACCTGATCATCTCTATGCGAAGGAGATATGTTGCACTGCGTGAGGCAAATGGTGGTCACACCAGATACTGACTGGTTTTCGGACCCCCCCGGACCCCCCCAATAGAGTAAAACTGCACATTTTAGGGTGGCCTTTTATTGTGGCCAGCCTAAGGCACACCTGTGCAATAATCATGCTGTCTAATCAAAATCCTGATATGCCACACCTGTGAGGTGGATGGATTATCTCGGCAGTGGAGAAGTGCTCACTAACACAGATTTAGACAGATTTGTGAACAATATTTGAGAGAAATAGGCCTTTTGTGTACATAGAAAAAGTCTTAGATCTTTGAGTTCAGCTCATGAAAAATGGGGACAAAAACAAAAGTGTTGCGTTTATAATTTTGTTCTGTGTGTGTGTGTGTGTGTGTGTGCGTGTGTGTGTGTATTAGTGGCTCATACTATTTTATAGCACTTGCTGTTCAGTTCTGTATATTATTATTTTTAAGGAATTATGTAGTTGTTTAATTATATACACTTAATTATTGTCCTAACCAACTCCTAACCCTAAACATACCCATTGGTAACCCTCTTGAAATATTTAACCTAATTTATTCCAGTATATTCTATATATAGGCTATTCTGGTTTTAAATTGGAAAGAAAGACTTGTCTATGTGAGATTTCAGTTCATTAGCTGCAGTGTTTCACGTCTGATGTGTGACCCTCTTAAAGTGCAGTAAACGGTAAAACAGTTGCGGTACAAATTAGTCTGATTATTAGTACTTTAATAAATGTAAAATAATTTAAATACAAATACTAATTTACAACATCCAGCAGCACAATGAACTGTTTTGCACAGCTAAATAGGCTAAATGGAGATTGCTCGCAGTTAATTGTTACATCCCTAAATACCGTACATCTAGATGTTTAGCAGAATATTCATCCTACTTTTTTCCATACAGTGAACTTATATGTAGACCAGCAACTATCAAGCACCCAATGCAAATATTAAAGTAGTCCATTAGGCATCTGTTTTGTATTCCATGCTTTTTACGCTACAACATTTACAATGGACGTGACGTCGTTTTGCTGCATTTTGTCTATATTCTTAAATATCTAAATAGTGTTTTATTATGTCCTTTTTAAATTTTTAGCTGTTCAAAGGTAAATTCTGTGCAGGTGACAGTGCCGATGTTTTGCTGCGTCTTCTCTCTTCTCTTCAGGAGAAAACCCCTGTGAGCTCAACTGCATTCCCAGAGGAGAGAACTTCTACTATCGGCACAAGTCTGCAGTGGTGGACGGCACACCCTGCCATCCCGGAGCAAAGGACATCTGTGTGGACGGGCTCTGTAAGGTTAGCGCAACAGTCTTCTTCAGTCATGTACACCAATTTTAACGAATTTACCTGAGTATGGAATAAATTTCTTATAGTTTTTGAAAGAGTTGCTCATCTGACAGGATTGTTGACCAGTTAACTGGTGGATTACTGAAGTCCAGTAGTGTATCTACGTTTTATTTTTATCTTTAGATTTAGATTTCCTTTCTTCTTCTATGCAGATGAAATTAGAGACAGAACCACTCTTGGTAAAGTGGTTTTTCATTTCCCATTACAACACCGCTGCTAAAGCCATCAAAACACTGCTTGTGTAACAAATCCCCTGCCCACAGGAACAAATTTCAGAACAGGTACTGGCAGACCTCAATTCGCCTGCTTTGTTCCTGTTATAGTGCTAAATCCAAAGTTCTCAGCCCCCTATAAGACATTAGTCTAATTGGAAATGACTGGCCCAATTATGGAGGTCTTTTTAAAGGGATAGTTCACCCAAAAAAGAAACTTCTGTCACCATTTGCTCAGTGTTGTTCCAAACCGAGACTTCTGTTCGTCTTCAGAATTAGAACACAAATGGAAGATATTTTTAATGAAACCTGAGAGGTTTCTGTCCCTCTATTGAAAGTCCATGCAACCAAAACTTTGATGCTTTAAAACGTTCATAAAGTGATTGTGAAAGTAATCCATATGAATAAAAAAAAATAATAATTAAAAAAGCTATCTAATTGCCAAGGCAACATTTCTCAGTTTCATTTAGGTTAAAATTAATTAACCCAAAAAATAAATAAATAAATGTGTTTTAATGTCACTATTAATAAAGACTGTATGATCTTTGAATAATATCACTCTTTAAATGCAAGATATTTAAAGTGTACCTGAAGTATACTTGCAATAGTTCCACTTTAGCACAATCAAATATACTTCAGTATATCTTTAGTTGGACTTCAGCACTACTTCCGCACAATTAAAGTGCATTAAGTACAAAATTAGTTGTTCCAATTTAGCAGACTTTAAGTATACTGGTTTAGTATACTAAAAGTACAATTGCAGAGTATTTTTATTAAGTACACAATTATGTAAATGCTTTTGTAGTATACTTAATAAATGAATTTCAGATACATTTTAGTATATTAATTTTTCACTGGGGTAGTTTCCCAGTGATACTAAAACAACACTGATTCACTGATTCAATAACATTGGTCAGCACACATACACATAGCACATCAAATGTGTTATGAAACATGAAGGGTGAGAAAATGATGACATCATTTTCTTTTTGAATAAACTAACCCTTTAAGACTGACTATTCATCCAGACATCCCACCCAAAACTGCAAATATGCAGTTTTGCACATCCCTAGTGCAGGTGCTTTCTTGCCTGCTGTGGTTTAGTAAATATTATGGGTGCCTAAGAGCTTTACATTCTTTGGATTCAATTCAACGTTTAGTCATTTGTTTTTGTTTTTTTAATGAGGTCTACTCAGGATAATCAGCATATACACAATTGATTTAAATTTGGCATTTTAGGGCGCTTTCACACTAGCACTTTTGGTGCGCACCCGGGTGCGATTGACGTCAGAGTTCGGTTCGTTTGGATGATGTGAACGCTGTCTTCCGACCTCGGGTGCGCACCCGCGAACCGCACCCGAGTCCGCTTAAAAAGGGTGGTCTGGGGTTCGGTTCATGTGAACTCCGGTACGGTTCGCTGCTGATGTGAACACAATCGTACCAAATCACGGAAGTGAACCGCTATTAATGCCATATTATTTGATAAAAATGTGTGTTTGTGTGTGTTTCACTCACTTTTCTGACGAGCGTTGCTGACGCGCTGCAAGCAGAGAGCTGTATATCTAATTTCTGTTCGCCTTCAGCGTTCTTTAGAGCATTTGCAGTGCATTTGTAACAGACGTATAAGTGCCGTTATGCACTGAAGCTTTGTAAACAAAACGAACGGTTCAAAAACGTAAATATATAAAAGCGCAGAGAGCAATCTTATGCATTTTGCCGCATTCCTCGCGCGCGGCGTTACTAAGCAACGGGGTAAACAGCTGCTGGCTTGATGACGCAAACGAACCGCGGTTCGGACCCAAATAAAATAATATGAACGCAGTCCAGCGGGGGCAGGGGGAGGGGGGAGCAATCGAACCCAGGTTCGGACCAGGCAATCGAACCAAGTGTGAAAGCACCCTAAAAAGTAGGAAGATGGTGAAAAGAGTGAACTTTTCTGTAAGAGCCTTAAATTGGCTGTTTGAGATTTCTCAGTGGACATTAAGAATCTTACAGTGTGGAGTTAAACAATAGCATCTTTAAGTCATGCAGCTTCAGTCCCTGTATTTTACCTTGACTGTGGAGGGTGTTTAGAGAAATACAGTGCTGTTTCTGTTCTTTGTCTGCTCACAGCGTCTCGGCTGTGATAACATGCTGGAGTCGCTCCAGGAGGAGGATCCCTGTCTACAGTGTGGAGGAAACGGACAGTCATGCAGTCTAGTCAAAAACAATTTCTCAATGCGAAACCTGCCCAAAGGTAAACTCACCCAAGATACAATCGCATTTACATTTTATATGTATGTTCCTGTGCCTGAAAAAATAGATTTATCTCTGGCTTACAGGTTACAATCAGATGTTCATCATCCCTGTTGGGGCGACCACTATACGCATTAAGGAGACAGTACCAACACGCAATTACCTTGGTGAGTGTATGTGAGTAAGATCCTAATCCTAATATTTTCATCAGCATCATTGACTGTTTTATCCTTGCATTTTTCCTCTGACAGCAATCAAAAACTTGCGTGGTGAGTACTACCTTAACGGACATTGGGTGATCGATGTATCTCGTGCCACATCTATTGCTGGCACCGTGTTGTATTACCAGAGGGGATCCGAGGGTGAAACAACTCCTGAGATAATCACAGGCCGCGGCCCGACCACTGAGCCCCTAGTGATAGAGGTGAGAGCCCATTTAAGGTTTCCTATTAGATTTGTGTATGTTAATTAATGTTAGAAGTAGAATGCATAATTAATCAAAATAAAACTAAAAGTGGGTTATGGCTAGTGCAATCATCCAATAGTAAATGCTCTGATTTAATTGAATAAATATATGAGCTGCATGTTTCAGAGTGAAGCGTTGCACTGTGTTCATTTACACGTGAGCAGCTCATCATCCGGAGGTGTTTTTAGCATCTCAGAGTGTCTCTGTTCACAGTAAATGCTGCTCCACATGAGCTCCATCTCTGCTTCTGCTCTGAGTTGCTCTGCGTTTTCTCTGATCGGATAACTAGTCGATCGTGAAAAGACCAGGTGTAAATGCTCTCCAAAATGCTTTTAAAATGGATTTCAATCCGATTGCTTAAACCACTTAAGGAGGTGGGGAGGGGGGCATTTCAGAGGAAAATGGACAACTGTGAATGCATCTGGTTGTTGAAACCACATATGTAAATTATAGTCTTCCTAAAATATTAAAAAAATAAACGTGTGAGAGCGTGTTATAGGCTATGTGATGTGTCATAGCCAGATATGATAGCGCAGATGAGTAGTTGAGAATCTCTTCAGCAAGTCGACGCACAAACTGCCACAAATGAAACTGAAAGTAAGTCACAGATGCTCAACACACAATCCTCTTCATTACAAGTAGTAAGACTAACTTATTTTTCCAGTGCTGATGCCACGCTCTCTCCTATTGCGATCTTTGATCTCGAAATTAGCTGATGATGAATAAAATGCAGCGCATATCTGTTGCTTTTGTTGACATGAACTCCGTTAAATTTGCATATCGCACAGGAATTGAAGATCGGATTTATATCCGTTTTGCGGAGACACATTTATGTGGCCAAGTGTAAATGAAACCGTTTTAACAAATCAAATACTTATCCGATCAGAGAAAATGCATAAAGTGACCAGGTGTAAACAGCCCCATACAAGAACAAAACAAATCTGTCAGTGTCTGTGAAATCCAAGACCACTGCAATGAAGAAGAGCCTGCGAAATGTAAACAAAAACTTCACCTGTTTGAGACATGTTTTACACAGAACACTATGACCATCAGTGTCTGTTTCTCTACAGCTCATCACTCAAGAGGACAATGAGGGAGTGGAGTATGAGTATTATCTGCCAAACGGACGCTCGACAGAGGGATACTACTGGAGCTACGGCTCCTGGTCTGCCTGCAGCAAGGAGTGTGGCTCAGGTCAGTGTCAGAGCACCAGTAAGCAGTTTGCATTCAGAAAATATGGCAGGCTTAGCCTCTGGGTTTAGTAGAAGGACACAGGAAGAGTGTCTGTGTTTCTTTTAAGGCAAGATACTACAGGCAAAATCAGTGTATTTTAATCTGCTGGTCAGGATATTTTGCTTCCGTAGTTTAGACTACTGGAAAGAAAACTTCTAAGATACACATTTAAGTGTTTATTAAACTTTATTTATTATCATCTGTAGATTTAAAATATAGTACATATCTTTAATGGCTGTTTTCTCAAAATGAGTCAGAAATCTCCGCTTATTACCTTTATTTATTTAACCAGGAAAGGACTCACTGAGATTAAAATATCTTTTCCAGGAGTGTCCTGGCCAAGATAGGCAGCCAAGTTTGCATATACAAATAAACAACAAAGTTACAGCATACATGACAAAAAACAACATATACAACACTTCAGCAGCACTGAGAACTTTGACTGAAAGTTTTATTCCTATATCTATATTCTGAAGGGCTTTACAGAGGGGTTTGTTTGTATAACATTCACATGATTTATCTAACACTGTATTCATAAAAACATGTTGATTTTTTTTTTTTTCTGTCTGTAGTATGGTTCTGACAGTGGCGTGCAGTGGTGTTTTAAAATGAGGAGGCAGTTTTATATATATATATATATATATATATATATTTGTCTGTGTGTGTGTGTGTGTCCCTGTTACACTTAATGTTGTCATATTTTCCTGGGTAAATAAATATTACGTAAAAAAAGAGAACAAATATAATTCTATTTTGTATTTTATTAATATTATTTTTTTATTTATTTAGTCATTTTAATACTAATTATACATTTCATAGTGTTTTTATGCAAGTTTATATTTATTCCAAAATAATAACTAAAGGCAGTAACAATTTGAACAATATTCTGGAAACAATAAGGTTTCATTAGTTAACATTAGTTAACTACTTTAGTTAACATGAACTAAGAATAAACAATAGCCTACTTCTACAGCATTTATTAATCTTAGTTAATATTAATTTCAACATTTACTAATGCGTTATTAAAATCAAAATTTGTGTTTGTTAACATTAGTTTATGCACTGTGAACTAACAATGAACAACTGTATTTGTATTAACTAATGTAAACAAAGATTAATAAATACTGTAATAAATGTTCATTGTTTGTTCATGTTAGATTAAATGACACCTTATTGTAAAATGTTACCAATATTTTTTTATTTGTGAACTGATGTTCAGCTGTTCTTTTTAATAGTCAACTTATTTTCGGGTCATCGTCATAAAAGCTCTGTAAACACTGTCACAGACACGAAGATATATATTTCATTGCTGAATGCTCACTCAAAACTGACGCAGTCATCACGTTTTCAGACCATTTCAAGTTTTATTTTGACGAGACACAAAGCAGTGGTATCTAAGCAGGAGAGTTGTTTACTTACTTTATAATTAGTCAATAATGCCATCATTTTCTTCATTCAGACCGAGAGCTCGCACGAAAAAAAGAGGCGGGATTTATCGCACGAACCAATCGCATCCAATCATAACCGATCATATCCAATTATAGCCTGACGGAGGCATTGCCTCCTCTCACGTGACTTTCCCCCATTCATCTCAACGAGCCTCCAGAAAAGTCACTGCACACTTTAGGGTATCTGCTTTAAGCCTATGGACCGAAGGGAGGCAAGCCTTCGTCGTAATTTTACCTGCGGGTGTCGCTGTTTGACAGCGTTACTTTATAAAAACGAGGTACTTTTATACTTTTAATGCCATATTTAGTAATATTTGTGATTTTATGTTTGTAATATCGATTATTTTCTCATCCAATTTTTTGAGGAGACACTGCCTCCCTCCTCGGAGGAAACGCCCCTGGGTTCTGACAGTATTTTCTGAGTTATGGAGTGATAACAAGAGAAACCAAAAATGCCCTCTGTAATATGTCAACAAAATGACACAAGAATGTTGAACCTGGCTTTATCCATTGTTCATATTTCTGTTTTGGATGTTTTTGCAAATGAGTGCATATTTAGTTGTATAATGTCTCATTTTGCATACACTGATAAATGGCAACATAATAGTGGTAACATCTAAATTAACTGGTTTTATTCAAGTCAATAATATTGTTTATTATATTGGTAAATCAACTTATACAATAATTTATACCACCAAAACAAGTTTATGTGGGTTAAATCATGTAGAAATATCTCTTTAAAGTAACAGTTGCAGGTTACCTCTTTTTGCATTGTATATAAACATAACATTTCAGAAAATTGGTTCTGATGTACTGTGATTAAACAACTGGGGTGAATTGTGGTGATATTGTATTAAAGTTTTATGCTATTCTCAAGTAGTGTCTTGCCTTAAAGAGTGTGTTGCTGTAGTTTATTGAATTTGGGATTAAGGCAAGTCAAGTCACACTTTTTAAAATAGTTCTTTATACAATACAGATTGTTTCAGTGCAGCTTCACATGAATGAATTGGAAAATAACAATGGTAATGTTGCAAAATCCTTCCAATTATGAAACGAATTCAGTTTCAGCTGTAAAGCAGCTCTTAAAAGACAATAGTGTCATCACTCTGCTCAATTTAGTTCAAATTCGGATTACTGCCACAAACAGCTAACCAGGCTTTTTACATGGGCATTTTGTGGATTCTGTTAAATATGCATTGATTGGTGAAGGTTTGTGTCACAAACACCCTGGACTGATCAGGACAGATAGGGTGTGTATCAAGGCAACCAGCTCCAGTAGAGCCAAGTGGCACATCCTGAGGAAGGTAAGCTCAAAAGTGGCACTGTTTGAAGAGTATGAAGGGGATGTTTAATTTCTGGCATATTTCATCTCTGATTAAAGACTAGCTGCAGCAGGAATCTCCAGGCAGTGTGGATGTTGTTTTCACTGAGGAACATCAGGAGCAATTGCAGTTGAGAAGCATATCATCAGAGTTTGGGAGGGCTGCTGTTCATGAGATGCACATGATGATGTATAATAACAGTCTTTATGAATATCTAGTAAGAAGGAAAGCAGAACGGAGCTGGGTACCAGTATACAGCAGCTTATGCTGTAACTGTTGATTCTGGAAGTCTGAACAAAAAATATGGAAAACTGGAAAACTTTAGGTGTGTAATGTCATTGCTGTTATCATGTTTATTAATGTTTGTTCATGTAATGCAGGGATTCCCAAATGTTTTTGTCAGTCAGACCCCTTACAAATAAAATGCTGGAGCAGACTCTTGGCTGAGCTCTAAGGCAAGAGTTGTGGGTATGTGTGTTGCCCAAATACACATTATAGCCAGAGCCATTATGGAGAGTGTAGTTGACTCTGGGCTGAGCTCAGGGGCTGGAGCCATCACTGGGCTGTACTCAGGGGCTGGAGCCATCACTGGGCTGGACTCAGGGGCTGGAGCCATCACTGGGCTGTACTCAGGGGCTGGAGCCATCACTGGGCTGTACTCAGGGGCTGGAGCCATCACTGGGCTGTACTCAGGGGCTGGAGGAATCACTGGGCTGGACTCAGGGG